>PVIY010063394.1:0-10530 GCA_004026745.1 Myrmecophaga tridactyla | reverse complement strand
GAAATGGAGTTAAAACAGGAACATGTGGGGGGAAAAGCTGACTAAACACAAAAAAGAAATGAATGAAAAAATAATCATTTTGTAAATGAAGACTCTAAAAATAATTCCCTAGATATTTAATTATTCTTTTATGCAATTATATATGGTGATTTTTAAAAATAATTATTTTCAATTTTTATTGATATTTTTTAAGGTAATTAACTTTTGTATATCAACCTCATATCCAGTGATGTTGCTAAATTCATTTATTAAATATAAAAGACATATTATTTTTTATTCATTTATTAAATTTAAAACACCAATTATTTTGGATTTTCAGTGCACAGAATTATCCTGTTGGCAAATCCTGAGAGTTCTGTTTCTTCTTCCACAAACCTCATGGATTTTGTTTCCTTTTTTGCCTTATGATACTATTTTGTCTATAGCATTATATCGAAAGGAAGTGACAATACTGGAGGTTCTTGTCTAATTGCTAATCTTAGGGGAAAGTATTTTACTACATAATTATTATTATTTGTTTGTTTGTTTTTTTACATGAGCAGGCACCGGGAATCGAACCCGGGTCCTCAGGCATGGCAGGCAAGCATTCTTGCCTGCTGAGCCACCGTGGCCCGCCCTACATAATTATTTTTTTACATATGATTTTGTGAAATATGCTTTTTCAAGTTTAGGAGTTTCTTATTCCTAGTTTGCTGAGAGTTTTTGTCATAAAAGGATGCCATGGTTATGAAATGTTTTCCCAGCATTTTAAAAACTGATCACATAAATTTTCTCCTTTTTCTTTATTAAAGTGGTGAATTATATTGAATCTTGAGTGCTTTAAAATATTCTTCAATTCTTGGAATAAACCTACTTTGTAGTAAGGTATTTCCTTCCTACATATTACTGCATTTATTTGCTTTTTTTTTTTTTAAGGAATTTTGCTGCTATGTTTTTATCAACTTTTTGTATCACAGTTTTGCTGTCTTTAAAAACAGTTAGGTTGTATTTTCTGTTCTTCTATCTTTTGAAAGATTTTGTGCAAAACTTGTATTATTTGTTTCTTAAATATTTAGATGAATTCACTGATGAAGACCAGGAATATTTTTGTTAGTAGGTATCTTAGTTTACAAGCTGCCAGACTGTGATATACCAGAACTGGAATGGCTTTTAAAAGAGGGAATTTAATAAGTCACATGTTTACAGTTCTAAGCCCACAAAAATGTCCAACTAAGGCATCCAGGGAAAGATACCTTAATTCAAGGAAGATCCGATGGGTACAGAACACCTCTGTCAGCTGGGGAGTCATGTAGCTGGCATATGCTGCTCCTTTGCTCCTGGTTTCCATTGCTTTCAGTCTCTGTTCCTAAGGGGGTTCCTTACTCTGCTTCTCTGGGGCTGGCTTTCATCTCTTGGCTTCCTATGGCTCTCTCCAGATTCTGGCTTGCTTAACATCTTATGGTAATATCTGCCGGGCTCCAAACATCTCCAAGCATCCATGTCTCTGTTGGCATTTGTGTCAACTCTGCTCTGAAGTTCCTGTCAGTTCTGTTGTTTCTGAAGTTTCTCCAAAATGTATTCCCTTTTCAAGACTCTAGTAATCTAATAAGACCCACCTAGAATGGGTAGGGTCACATCTCCATCTAATCAAAAGAGGAGACCCACAATTGGGCACATTACATCTCTGTGGAGAGAATCTAATCAAAAGTTTCCACCCTGCAATATTGAATCGGGATTAGAAGAAATGGCTGCCTCCGCAAGATTTTCAAGATTAAAACACGGCTTTGCTGGGACACATAATATTTTCAAACCAGCACAGCAGGTTTAAATAATGTTCCATTTATTTCATAGAAATTGGGTTTTAAATATTATTTATTTATTCTTTTGCACAGTTAAGTATTTTATACTTTCTTTTCCTAAGAATTTGTCCTTTCCATTCAAATTGTCATGTATTGGCATGTGGATTTGTTCATAATGTCCTCTTGTGATATGTTTGATGTTTATCAAGTGCAGTAGTCTTGTCTCCAATTTTATTCTTGCTATTGGTAGTTTGTGCTTTCAACCATTTTTCCTTGATTGACTTTAGTAGAAGTTTAGTGATTAATAAATGGCTTCAACAATTTCTGATTTTTTCTACTTTACTATCCATTTTCTATTTTATTGTTGTCTGCTCTTATTATTATTATTTTATTCCTACTACTTTTTTGGTTTTGATATACTTTTTTAGCTTCTTGAGCTAGAAAAACCTCATCCTTCTATACATGATCACCTTCTATTTTTCCATCCAAATTTTAAGATACCAAACCCTATACTTTCCTACATCTTCTACAAAGCTTCTACTGACAGCCTGATGGCTTCTAATATCTCTAGGCTATGTCCCACACATTATAAGTGACTGGTGCAACAAGTGGCAGGTGGGGGCAGTCCTCAAATATTTGTTTCCACATCAGCAGTATCTAGGAAGGGTAGGCTATCTCAAGCAAATTGTTTCTATAATAGTTTGATTATGTGCATATGGCTTCTTAATATGGATGGGAGACCTCTCAGGAAGGGGTGGAGTTTTGTATCTTTGATCATCTTTGAGATTTATCCATAAGTTAAAATGAGAACTCTGTGGACAATACTTGGCTCTCATATACTAGTGGCTGAGACTATGGAAGTATAGTCTGCCCAATCAGCCTAGGTTTATTTTAACCCAGCTAATAATAATAACTAATGTAATCTTTGATGTCCCTCAGCCAATCAGGATGTATCGTCTTAATATTTAAAGATGAAAAACCAAATTGTATATTCATATGAAAAAATATAGAGAAATTAGTATATTTACTAGAGTAATGAGCTCAGAAGGAAATAAATACATCAATAGTACCTCTGATATATGATAAACCACAATGTGTAAAAGCAAACAAACTTTTAGATGAAGATAATAAAGAATATATGATATTTGAATAAGAAGAATTCCTTAAGCACGATATAAATGTAAGGGCCAAGATCTAAGATCCATAAAGAAAACTTTATAGATTGGATTTTACTAAAATTAACTCATGTACAACAAAAAATATGATAGAAAAGTGAACAAGTCTGTGAAAATACTTTCGCAAAATTAATTAAAAAAAGAATTACTACACAGTTTGTGTAAAATAACTTTGACTCGATATTAAAAATGCAAACGATATAATAAAAAATGATGAAAGGATACCCACATTAGAGGAGAAAACTGAAATAGCCAGTGACATGAAAAGATTATCAACTCCACTAATAGTTAGATAGTTATATATTATAACAATAATGAGAATGCTTTTATCCCCAAACTGCAGATTGGCAAAATCAACAATTTGTCAGTAGTGTAGATGTAAAGAAATGAGAGCTCTCAAATATTGTGAATTAAGGTGGAAATTGCTACCATCCTTTGGGAAGTACCTAGATATTCAAGGAGACAAGTTGGATAGAGCCTTAAGTTTTAAATTTAAAATACTGAAAATAATACAAATCTCTATAAGGAAGGGATATAATGGAATCCTATAGTGCTGTTAATGGGAGTGAACAAGTTCTACGGACAGCTTTTATGCTTGTACTATATACAGTATATTTAAAAGACGACATCTACATGGCAATTTATACTTTTATTGAAGACAATTTTTAAAAAATATTGCAAAAATTATTCAAAGAACATCGTCTGGGGTTGGAAAGAATTGGAACTTGGGAGAAAAACAAAGAAGAGCTTTAACTTTACCTTTAATTTGGAGTAAAAATGATGAAATATTAAGAGTAGTGCTTGATTCTAGGGTGGCGGGGTTCCTGATTTGTTATATTGTTTTCTGTAATTTTTTTTAACAAAAAATAGTAACCTAAAAAATTTCAAATATAGCCTACTAATGAATTTTTATAGAATTTATGGTAGAGCCACCATTGGCAGCTACATCTAAAAGACTAAACTTCCAAATCATAATGGGAAATTTCAGATACCTGAAAGTCTCTTATTAAAGTTCTACCCTTTCATTTGGGGAATATGGTAAACTCTCAAGGCTGTACTAAATCTATACACCTTTAACTGAATCCATGGGGAGAGCCCTACTCTTGGAGGCTGCGGGGGAAGGCTCTGTAATGGTGGTGACAACACCCAGCTATGAAATACTAAAAATCTAAAATTGAAGAGGCCCCTCGTTCTACTCATGGAGCACATTTGTGTGACTCTTTCAAAGCTCACTGACCATGTCCAAATTTAAGCGTAACAGAGTCATAATTTCAGAATGTCTCTTACATCCTATTCTCCCAATCATCTAGGGCCTTGCCCTGCAGCCTTTCCAAAAGTACAATCAAAGGGAGGGAAAGGTGAAGAACATCTAGAGAAGGGAGGATGTGACGCAGGGGTGGTTTCTGTAGGACAGAAATGCTTCTGGTGCTGGATTGGAGGTGGCGGTATAAAAGATGATAGTTAAAATGTCCTCATAGATTTGGGCACTTTTCATATTTGATGAATGACGCCCTTTCCCTCTTCTGAGTAGCCTGGCGAGAAGTGGCTGTTTGGCTGGGGTGCTGTGGCAGAGCTTCTCCTCCCACTTATCACCGCTTGTAGGAGTTTGGTTCAGGTGTCAACTTGGCCAGGTGATGATGCCTCGTTGTTCTGCTGCTGTGGATTTAAATAATCAGTATGTGAAATTCATCTATGGCTGATTTATTTGTGGTTGGCTCAGGGAAGAGTCTTCCACAATGAGTGAAGTTTAATTTTTTAGCTGGGGGCTTAAAAGAGAGAGGTCAGAAGAGAGCTCAGCAGCTCAGCATATGTCATCTCAGCCCTCGAAGCTCGGCTCAGATGTTTGAAGATATGAAAACGAATCACCCCAGGGAAAGCTGTTGGAACCCAGAAGCCAGGAGAGAAAGCTGGCAGATGTCGTGTGCCTTCCCATGTAACAGAGAACCTCAGATGAAAGCTAGCTGCCTTTCCTCTGAAGAACTATAAATTTTTAAACTGAATAAATCCCCCTATGAAAAGCCAAGTCTATCTCTGGTGTGTTTCAGAGACACCCTCCCAGTGACAGCTGGGCATCCCCAGTGGGGGTGGAAGATTAGCTTCATGCTACCACCTGGCAGCCAGCAGGTAGAGGGGAACTGCTCGCTGATTCACCCTGCTGTGTTGCTGAAGGGTGAGAGTTGAAGGGAACTCAGCTGCCCTCTGGGTCTGGCTGAGTTGGGTCAAGAAGTCAGAATGAATGTTGACTATTCCACCTGGAACCAGCTCGCAGTCCCCCTAGCTGATGCTGAGTGGGGGCAGTTCAGGCCCCCACTGCATCTCACTGACCCTGGGGTGGGGTGAAGTGGGGTGCACGCTAGCCTTGATTGCAATGCCTTGGTTAGTTTCTTGAGGTCAGGAGGACGGGGTAGGCTTTCCTTTTCTGGACCATTTGGCTCCTCACTGTATTGGTGTGTGTGTGCGCATGTGTGTGTGTGTGTGTGTGCCTGGTCTGTGTGTATGGTGTATGTAGTATGTGTGTGATGTGTATGTGGTATATGCGGTGTGTGTGTCTATGATGTGTGCAATGTGTGTGTGTATGGTGTATATGTGTGGTGTATGTGGTGTATATGTGATCTGTGTGTGTTTGGAGTGTATATCTGGTCTGTGTGTATATGTCTATGATATGTGTGGTGTGTGTGTGGTGTCCGTAGTGTGTGTGTCTCTGTGTATGTGATGTGTGTGTGTGTTGTATGTGTGGTCTGCTATGTATGATGCATATGGTATGTATGTTGTGTGTGTGCTGTGTGTGATTGATTTATGTGTGGTATGTGTCTTGATGTGTGCATGTGTGATGGGTGTGATCTGCATGTGTGCTGTCTGAGTGTGCTTGGGGTGGTATGTATGTTGTCTGGTTTGTGTGTCTGTGTGGTGTG
This sequence comes from Myrmecophaga tridactyla, assembly GCA_004026745.1. NCBI lineage: Eukaryota > Metazoa > Chordata > Mammalia > Pilosa > Myrmecophagidae > Myrmecophaga > Myrmecophaga tridactyla. The sequence continues at coordinate 4,665 of PVIY010063394.1, read as the reverse complement.
TGTGGTGTCTGTGTGATTGTTCTGTGTACAGGAATAGTATGCGTGTGGGATGCGTGTGTGTCGCCTGTGTGTATGTGTGTTGTGTGTGGGATATATGTGTCAGGTCTGTGTGTAGGGGTGTGTGTGTGTCTGTGTGTGAGCAAAAGTACACATACCTATATGCACATTCTGTCTTACCTTGTTTAGGACCAGACTCAAAACTTGACCCAGGTACACAGGAACCATGCTTTCCTCTTTCAGGGCACTGGCCCTCCCCTCAGCCTGAGGGAAAGACTGACTACAGTTAGTCACTGTTACTATTGCTTACCGATGCATTTCTGAGGCATGAGATCCTTTCCTTCAATCACTGCAGATTGGCTTTATTAAAGTTTTTTTTTGCCAGAGGATTTGTTTGTTGCTAGAGCTATCACCATAGTAACAAAATAATGGCAATATCTGTAATAAAGGGTCTGACTCCATTTTTTATGTTTGCAGACAGTGTCCTAGCTATATCCCTCCTTTTCCCCCTCTTGCCCACAACTGGGCAAAAGAGCCTGTATTATCCTTCCTTTGGTGTGGGTGAGAAGTTCAAACCATGTCAGTCCCTGGTGCCTGTGGAAGCCCTCTACCCCCTAACCACAATAAAACCCAAAGCCAGTATTCTGCAAAGCTGTGTTCCTTATTGGAGGCTCTAGGAAAGAATCCATTTCCTTGACTTCTTCTTCTTCTAGAGACCATTCACGTTCTTTGGCTTATGGCCTGTTCTTCTATCTTCAAAGCCAGCAGAGTGTTTAATCCTCCCCTAGTATCACTCTGACCTCCTTTTCTTTTTTTTGCCTTCCTCTTGCTCTTTTAAGGACTCTTGTGATTTCATTGGATACACTTGGATATGCCAGGATGCTCCTTTCATTTTGAGATCAGCTGATTAACAACCTTAATTTTACTTTACCATGTAAGGTAACATAGTCATGGGTTCCAGAGGTTAAGATGTGGGCATTTTTGGTGGCCATCATCTGCCTTCTGCAGTTGGAGAAAGAAATGTTATTTTCAAATTATTTGGAAATACTTCTGTGAGCTCTATATAAATGTAAGATCCAGAAAAGAAAATGCCAGCATTATTTTGAAATACATTAGACACCTAATTTTCCATTTCATGCTTGTTTGCCTCATTTCTAGATTATTACGTAGCCCCCTAAAAAAGGAAAGTGAAATTTCCTTTATCTTTTTTTTTTTTTTTTTCTGCATGGGCAGACACCAGGAATAGAACCTGGGTCTCTGGCATGGCAGGCAAGAATTCCTGTATCTTTTGATTTGTCAGTTTTTGGCTTGTCATTTTGAGGAAGACCTTTGGAGAGAACTAATGTTGTAAAAATAATTAATGGATTCAGTTTGTTCTTCTAACAGGGTCAGTAGCTTGAAAACAACTCCTTTTGTATTTGGAAAATATGAAACTTTATTTCATGGAGTTTGTTCCTTTTTTAAAGCAGAAGAATTTGGTCATTTTAACAGAATAAGAAAGAACTGGACTAACATTTTCATATGAGGGGAAGACTAATACTCTTCTTCCTTTCAACAGTAACTAAAAAGATTAAATTAATTTTATTCTTTCATTAGAAAATAAGATACATTTTGAAGAAGCTTCCAAATTTTGTGTAGTTGTCCTCTGAAACACTGAAAGGCTTGGGAATCTTGTGTTATACTAGATTACTTTGCTATGGCTTTGATAGCTCTTTGGCTAGGAAAGACTTCAATAATTAAAGGGGTAATTACTCTAATATGGGCCATAACTCTTATGTCTGCTTCTGGTTTCCACTTAAGGGTCATGGAGGTGGGAAGAGGGGTAGAGCTGCTGGCCAGTGGTCATACTATTTGCTCAACAGATACTGTGTTGGAGAGACCTGTTTTTTGTTTTGTTTTGTTTTTGCTCCCTGTTAAACAAAGCATTCTTCAAGTCATGTTTCTTTGGCAATTGTATTTCTTTTACAGTTTCCTTGGTGATGGAAAGCATGAAATTCATTGTTGTTTTTTACCTCATGTTATCCATCAACACTGCTCTCGCCCTTTCTCCCATTGCTTTATTTCATTATCATTGCTGTTTTAAAATAGAACCTACTTCTGTGTGCACGAAGGCCAAGACTGTTTTAAGCAATTAAAGCGGGAATCATTGCAGCCTGGAAAATGACTTTGATTCTTTCCTTCCTGCATAACTTATTCTGTGGCAGGTAGCTTAGGAATCCAAAAGCAGGTACAAAATCATGATAGAATTTCCTATGCCACTTCTCCAGATCTGAAACCGCTCCTGTAAATGTTTATTGCTTGCAAATTCAACTGTCTAGGTTACATACAAATGAACATAATAAGTTTTTATTTCCCATGGTGCTACACCAACAGCTACATTCAGCTTCTAATAGTCTGCAATTCAGTAATAATAGCTTGGTTCAGTTTAGTTTATTGAAGACATAAAAATACTTGGCAGACAGAGGATGGAATGAGTGGTTTAAGAGAACACGATTCCAACAGGGACCACAGGACTGGCATATTGAACATGGGTATACCCAGCACTTATTAAATATGATGGATTCATTTAGTAAAAAGCGGCATCCCATAAACATGATTTATATAATTACTGAGGGAGGAATTCGATGTCCTGTTATATATAAAGGAACTTCAGATTTTCGTTGAACATATATTTCCTTTTTTTTAAACATTATTTTATTGTGAAATATATACACAAAAAAGCAATAAGTTTCAAAGTACATTTTAACAAGCAGTTATAGAACAGATTTCAAAGTTTGATATGGGTAACAGTTCCACAATCTTAGATTTTTCCTTCTAGTTGCTCCAAGACACTGGAGACTAAAACGAATTATCAGTATAATGATTCCGCAGTCATACTCATTTATTAAATCCTAACTGCTCTGCTATAACTCCTCCTTTTCCTTTGTTCCTTCTCCCAGTCTTTAGGGATATTTGGGTTATGCCCCATCTACTTTTTTCATGTTGAAAAGGGGTATCAATAAGATGGAATGGGGGATGGAACTGGTTGATGTTCTTGGAGGAACTGACCCCTCTGGGTTTCAGGACTTACCTGGCCTAGGAAACATCATAAACTTTTGGTTTCTGAAGAGTAAACTTAGGGTGTGCAACCTTTGTAGGATCTTAATAAAGTCCTGCGTATTCCTTAGGTTAAAAGGAATGAGTTATTTGGGGTTTGGCAAACCGTGGCTATTGGCAATATCTAGTTGAAGTCTGCATTTTTAAGAGTAGCCTCCAGAATAGCCTCTTGACTCCATTTGAACTCTCTTAGCCACTGATACCTTATTTTGCTACACTTCTTTTCCCATTTTTTATCAGGAGGGTATATTGATCCCATGGTGCAGGGCCAGGCTCATCCCTGGGAGTCATGTCCCACATTGCCAGCGAGGTTTATACCCCTGGACGTCATGTCCCATGTAGTGGCGAGGGTAATGATTTTACTTGCAGAGTTGGAAAGAGAAAGGCCACATCTGAGCAACAAAAGAGGTTCTCTAGAAGTGACTCTTAGGCATAATTATAGGCGCTTAGTATCTCCACTACAGAAATAAATTTCATAAGAGCAAGCCTCAAGATCAAGGGCTTGGCCTATTAACTTGGGAGTCCCGAGTATTTGAGAGAGTATCTGAGGTTCCCAGGTGGGGGAGTTAAATAGTTTCTTTTTTTATCTCCAGTCCATCAAGAGATTTTGCCAATACTTTTCAATTATTTGCCCAACATACTCTGGAAGGTATCCAAGTATTAAGCTATACAGAATTATAAGACCTTTTTTCCACTCTGGGCTCTATGTATTTGGGTTGTTTTAAGTGAACTATCCAGACTGATTGAATTAGATTATGTGCTATAGAAAATTTAGGTTTTGAACAAAATAAAGCTCTCTTCTTTTGGTATCAAATAGCAGGTGAAGTTCTAAAATACTTTACTCTGTATTCTGATTTACCTTGTTGAAGACCAATTGACCATAGACTTGGTGGTCTATTTCCACACTCTTAATTCAATTCCATTGATCAATGTGTCTATCTTTGTGTAGGTACCATGCTGTTTGACCACTGTGGTTTTATAATAAGCTTTAAAATCAGGAAGTGTTAGTCTTCCCACTTTGTTATTCTCTTTAGAATATTTTTTGCTATTCAAGCCCTGTTTCCAATCCAAAAACATTTGATAACTAGCTTTACCTAGCCTTCAAAGTAGATTGTTGGAATCTTGATTTGTGTTGCATCGAATCTGAAGATCAATTTGGTAGAATTGACATCTTCACTTTTAACCTTCCTATCCATGAGCACATATGTCTTTACATGTGCAGGGGTGGGGTGGGGTAGAGGTGCCCGCTTTTGCAGGGCAGAGGCTACGTGGCACAGACGTGCCTGAGAATACCTGCCAGGTGTGGGAGAAAGGCGCTTGTGCCTTGGGGTGGGTCAAGGGTGTGCACGTGTGTGGTGGCTGGGGTGTGGAGTGCAGGGGTCAAGAGCTCCGTGCATGGATACGTGGGTGCCCAGCAGGGAGGTTGTGGCTGTGCCAGTGCGTGGATCTGGGGGGCAGGGTCACGGTATGTGAGGGTCTGAGGGGCAGGGCCCTGGTGTGCATGTGCACAGAGCTCAGGGCAGTTGGCTGCGATGGTACCTACGTAGGCTGGGGGCGGGTGTGTCCCAGATA
>PVIY010063393.1:0-10516 GCA_004026745.1 Myrmecophaga tridactyla | reverse complement strand
GAAAGTTAGTATTGATTCTGCAATATGAGTTTCTGTCATAAGAGGTAGGTGGCTTACGGGTTCTCAGAAATATAATTTTTATTTTTTCAATCATAAATAATCCCATTGGGAAAGATATAATAAGATACAAAAATAATGTCAGAAAGCATACATATGGTACACTCTGATGAGGTCGCATTCTAAAATTCCCATGCAAGTGGTAGGAAAAAAGCACTTAAAGATCAATAGATTAGAAGACAATACATACGAATAAGATTAATGTCAGTACATCAAAAGCTCCTAATATAAAGGCTCTCCTGGTAAAGATGGTGGGACGAGGTTACAGTTTTTTGCTGACTACATTCAGCCGATCTGGTACACTCGTCCAGATTGAATATGCTTTGGCTGCTGTAGCTGGAGGAGCCCCTTCAGTGGGAATTAAAGCTGCAAACGGTGGTGTTGGCAACCAAGAAGAAAGAGAAGTCCATTCTGTATGATGAGCGAAGTGTACACAAAGTGGAACCAATTACCAAATATATAGGTTTGGTGTACAGTGGCATGGGCCAGATTACAGAGTGCTTGTGCACAGAGCTCAAAAACTAGCTTAGCAATATTACCTTGTTTACCAAGAACCCATTCCCAAAGCTCAGCTGGTACAGAGAGTAGCTTCTGTGATGCAAGAATGCACCCAGTCAGGTGGTGTTCGTCCACTTGGAGTCTCTTTTCTTATTTGTGGTTGGAATGAAGGATGGCCATATTTATTTCAGTCAGAGCAATCTGGTGCTTACTTTGCCTGGAAAGTCACAGCAATGGGAGAGAACTACGTGAATGGGAAAACTTTCTTGGAAAAAAAGATATAATGAAGATCTGCAACTTGAAGATGCCATACGTACAGCCATCTTAACACTAAAGGAAAGCTTTGAAGGACAAATGACAGAAGATAACATAAACGGTGGAATCGGCAATGAAGCTGGATTTAGGAGGCTTACACCAAGCGAAGTCAAGGATTACTCGGCAGCCAAAGCATAATAATAAAGTGACTGAAGAGTCTGGAGTTTCAGATGATCTATGTACTTAAACATGTTTAAAGTATGTTTTGTTTTGCAGAATTTTTTCATACTTATTTCTACATGATTTAATGGACTGATGTTTTTAAAATGATACTTATAAATAATAATAAACTGTTAAACCCTCCCCAAAAAAGACTGCAATAAAGATACGCTTTTAAAAATTGCCCTGAACAACAATATCTACTCTTTTGGTTAATTCAAATCATTGAAGGTCATGAAACACAAAGGCCTGTTTTCAGCAACCCATGATTAACTGTTGATGGACAACATGAGGACGAAAACAGAGGACATTTTCTCGGTCATCATGTTTCTATTTTCCCTGTCGAGAGAATAATCTTTATCATGGTAAGAAGGAAATAAAATCTAAGATGAATGAAGAATTGTAAGAGAATACCTGACTGTTGTAAATGAATTAAATTCTCATGGTGGGAGGATAATTATATCTCAGGATATAAGGAAAATGTGTAAATGAGATCAGTGAACTATTGTTAGAAACCTTTGAAGAGTTTGAGAATATGAATGATGCCAAAGGCCTGTGGAGAAATAAATGCCACTACTAATTAAAAAAAAAAAAGGAAGATATAGAATCCTCAGGCTATTTATTATTTATACATTTATTTGTTTATGCCCTACTACTAACATGTAGGTTTTAAGGAGGATTTACACAAAAGCACTTTAGAAATATCAGCAGTTATAATTTAAACATAACAACAAAAAAATCAATGGGTGGTGGTAGATGGAATCGCAGCATGCAAAATGCACTTGAGGTGACTTCTAACAACCCCAAGATGGAAACCCTGTCCACAAAGGTGGGTTCCCAGCCTCTTTTCTGCACACCACAGCGGACTAACAGACCCAGGGTTGTACACTTGATCAACTTTGGAACATGCAGGTTCTTGTTTCAAACAAACAGAAGTTTAGAATGAAGTAACATGGGTTGAGAATACTAAAGCCCTAAGATCATCAAACTGCTGCTGCTGGGATTTTCACCACTGGCCTAGACCTTCTCTTCCTGAGACTTTCCTGGGCATTTCCTTCCTAGTGAAGATAGGCTAACTGCTACAAATAAGAATTCCCAAAATCTCACTGGCTTACCACAGCGAAATTTATCTGCTGGTCACATCAGCACCATGGGTTTGCTTTAGATAAGATGGCTCTACGGGGAGACATCTTCAAGGTGACAATTTAGGGATTTAGCCTCCTTCCATCTTACTACTCTACTCTCCAGTGCATCGTTAGTGTGTGCTTGGCTGAGACAGTAAATAAATTACCAAAATGTTTTTTTGCTTTCAAACCAAAAAGAAGCAGAATCACTTCCATCACCATCCTTTGGCTGGAGCTCAGTCCTATGATCATACCCAACTGTGTATCATCAAGCTCTGTGCCAGAATAAGACAGGGAAACAATTTGGCAAACAGCTAACCAGTCTCTGCCACAGTCAACACTTTGGGTCACCAAATGTCTCTTTTACTCCTCCACACACAGCACATACTTACCTCATCCTCAAGAAAGACCACTTAAAATCTCATGCAGTTGCTCCATCAAGCTTACATCCCCAGAAAAGGGCAAAGTTTTGTTGCTAAGCCTTTATACACCCCATATATTTTGTTTTAGGCTGCTAAATGTCAATTTACCATGCTTCTAACTAAGAAACTTATCTAATAAGCAACAATTGAAAACAAACCTTTAGGAATAGCTGGATATTAGAATAATAAAACAAAATGGACTCTCTCTGCAAAGAATCTTATATAACTCATCTGGGTTGGGCCCCATCAACACTTTTTTAAACACACCCTAAGTAACTCTAATTATGCAGCCAGGATCGATACAACTTCACTATGACAAAGGTAGAAAGACAGAAATTGCATGTACAAGCAGCAACACTTCGCAAATAAATTGAACCAATAAATTAAGAAGAAAATTGTCCATAAAGAAGCAATCTATTAATTTTCTGAGTTTTGTTAATAATCATGTGACTAATGAGATTTATCTATAACTAAAATATATGCACCGATATTTAATTGCAGGTGTTACATATCAGAACAAAGATTTGAAACTATCCTAGAGAACGTGCATTCTGACTTCAACAAAATCATCAGAGCCTGAGTTAGAGCAAAAAAAACCTGGCCCAAGAATGTTGGTATAGTGTTTCGCTTAGAAGTAAACTTGTGTCTTAACAGGATACCTTAATTGCTACTATAGATTTTTCTCCTTTAATTTTTTTTCCATTGATCCTTTTTATATTAACAGTATCAATTGAAAGAAAAATGTAGATAAAAAATTCACCAAATAGCTTGTTGGACATTTACAGATTTTTTTTTTTTTTTTTTTTTTTTTTGCATGGGCAGCCCCTGGCAATCGAACCCGGGTCTCTGCAATGGCAGGCGAGAACTCTGCCACTGAACCGTGGTAGCGCCCTAGATGCTGGTTTTCAAGTCCCCTCCCCGACATGTGCGTCCTTTCTCTCGTTAGACTTGTTCTCTCCTTCTCTTCTAAATACACATTCCCTCGGTCCTGTGAAGGTGAAATCCTACCTGCAGTGCAAGGGGAAGGAGCTTTTGGCAGAAAAGTTCCATAGGCCACCAGGGCTACAGACTGTAAAATGGGGATCTCAGCCTAAGGAACAGCCTGCTCTGAAACGTGGTCCTAAATGTTTTTATAGGATATAAATAGAATTTATAGTCATACGTTTAAAACCAGGTTAAGCAGACATTCAGAGATTATTGAATCAAGACTTTCAGAAATGAAAATGATGGAAGCAGACAAGCAGGAAAAATACTTTCTGTTAAACAATGACTCTGACTTGGAACAGTTTGACAAAAGTAAAGTTTCATTGATGTGTCACACTCAGAATGGGTAAGTTCTGTGATATGTGGATAGAATAATTTTATTCAAAATGAATTTCTAGTTTACAGCTACATGTGTATATATGTACAACAGGGTAAATAACCCATAGAAATTGTATCTGTAGAGACAGAGAAGTTTTATATATAAAGCAGCAAAGTATTTTATGTCAGGGTTGGAATATTTTTATTATAATATCCTATTATGAAAAGTGTTTAGCTATTTTGAAGAGCACATTTAAGTGTATGGAAATCAATCAAATCACCTAATTCTAAATTTAAAAAGCATCAGTGTTACAAAGACATGTTTATTATTGGCCTCTCAATTCAGATTCAATCCATGGCTATGCTATAACTATACGTTTAGAGCCATGTACATCAGAGAAAAAAAGAGCCACATAATTTTTGCCCAATATTTATTGATTAGCTGTTAAATAAGGTCATCTTTGAATGTTTTTCTTGGGTGTCTTCTATTTATTTTTCTAAATCAGAGCCACATGGATAGAATCAAACTGAACCACTTTTGATACATACATAGATTTGACATTTCTGAAAGCAGGGATTCAGGGTATTTTCATACAAATTGGTTAAATATCATAGGATGATTTTTCAAGCTATAATTATTTTAGTTTGAATTTTCTACCATCATCTTCTTTCAAATATCACTTATTCTTTATCAGCAAATTGATGACAACTTTGAGAAGATAGCTCCAAATGGAAAACAGTATGGACAGACTGTTTCAGAGGCTTCAACTTAACACCAAAAAGACTAATCTTACAGTGAGAAAGAAATTTAGATGAAAAAATCACAGAAAACCATGAGAATAAGATCATACTTGGCATAGAATATAGCAACACACTCAATTTTTTGCTTTGTTTTTAGTAATTTTACATAGTGTGAAAATTGCAAATGTTTTGTGCATCTATGTTTATGGAAAATAGTTGTAAATATTTTGGGTAAATTATATAACTCCACCACATTGTTCACTTTCAGTTTGCATTTTCTCTATTTTCAAAAGGAATTGGAGGTAAGTATAAATTATAATCTCAAGGAATTTTGAGGATATGCTTGGGTAATCAATTTTGCATGAATGTTGCTAAAAAACTATATTTTATTTGGAAATGTTAACATCCTTCACATGTTTATAAACCTAAGTAAATACTGGTTTGTAAGACAAAAACCAAATGCTTTGTCTTCATGACGTGAACTTTAAAATGGCAATCATATTAAATGTTAGGACATTCAGTGATTTATAGACATGACAATTAATCTAGGGTACAGACTGTGCAAAAAAATAATCTTTATGGTGCAAAAAGTAAAGATACAGTCTTTGTTTTTATCCTAGGAGATATATTGAAAGGTTAAAGGAAGTGCTTTCATGTTTTGTATCCCAACTGAGGAAGTATATTTTTTACATGATATAAAGTGACATACTCGTGTAAAACAGATTAAAATTGAAGCCACTAAATTCAATGTCCCTAAATCACACAGAATACTAACAATTGAAAGTGTCATTTCATAATCCCTCTTCTCCTGGTGACATATCCCAAATCCCTTTCTACTGGGCACAGAAAATTGAGAAAGAATTTATAGCTGAAATATATTTTTTAAGATCCATAAAGTGCTACACTGTCTATATATCTAATGATTCAGTTAAAGAGAAGAAAAAGATAGAAACAGAATAATTTTTTAAAGGAATTGCTCTAAAAGTTGTATTTTAAGTCCTTTTTGCTTAAAGGTAATTCAATCGTGCGTGAAACAAATATGGCAACGGAAATCTGAATCAAAAGAATAAGTCATTTGTGTGGAAATAATCTAAATATATAGCTTTTAGATTAAAAGTTTTGCCTCTACCAGTAGATCAGTTTATTTTACTGTGAATAGTAGTTGAGTAGTTGAGTATAGATTACCAAAATCATCAAGAAAACCTGCCCCGGTGCTTTGTTTGGTATTCTTCGGTTTCTGTTTATCAGGTTTTGCATTTTTGTCATTGTTTTTGAATGCTGTCTCTCCTCTTGCACTGACTCCCTAAAAGCTCTGATGACTAGAAAAGTTGTTATTTGCAATGACAGGGTTAAGTCTTCTCAGATCCTAGCATAGCTAGGCACAAACTATCTATCTATCTTCAAAAATTCCTTTTGAACTTGTAAACCTCTCTCTTTTCTCTGTGCTTCCTTCCTATTTCTTCTGTCTCCAAGGAAGAATTCCCTCAACAGAGACAAATAAAATGTGCTGAAAGAGGGAAAGAAAGAGAGAGAGAAAGAGAGAAGGAAGGAGGGAAGGAGGGAAAGAGGAACGGGAGGAAGGGAGGGAGGGTGGAAGGCAGGCAGGTAGGCAGATAAAAGCTGGTCGCTATTTTTAATATTCCCCTCCTAGGCTGTCCCCAAGCTTTTTATTCCGCCCTAGTACAGATTTTTTCCAAAAATATTTTATAAATTAAGAAGCTGTACTGAACTTAATTTAAGCGGAAGAGAGCTAGCCTAAAGTCTTTTTAGAAAATATTATATTTTCCTTTAATCTTCCATTGTTGTAAAGTTCATATATAGGGTCTTACTAAAATCAACAGGTAGATTTTATTAAGCACTATGTACCAATGACTGAACTGAAGATATTAATTCGGTCTTCAGCAAAACACTATGACATAGATTTTCTAAGTTTGCAGATGAGATTCTTCTCAATTTCTATTGAGACTCAAGAAGTGCAGTTTCTAAATATTAAAACTAGAAAATTAACCCTCAGTATCTCTGACTCTTCCCCATAAATGGGTTTTAAAACACTTGTGCAGGGTGGGCCACGGTGGCTCAGTGGCAGAGTTCTTGCCTGCCATGCCAGAGACCCAGGTTCAATTCCTGGGGCTGCCCCCACTAGAAAAAAAAAAAGTTAAAACCTTTGTGCATTTTATGAACCATAGATGGTATATTAGGAGTCTAAATACTGACTCAAATGCTCACTATCTGGCTTGGCTGCCTCCCACCTGTTATTCTGAGTAGGTCATTCTAGTATGCTTTCTGAATGTCTCTTTATTAGGAATCATACCACTTGGGTTAATTTGGATAATACCCATTGTCCCTTCTAGGCTGCTTAAGATCCGTATAGTGTATTCACTTCTGGAACTCTTGAGGATTGACACAGTACTGGGCATGTAGCTGGAATTTCAGAAATGCTTGTTGAAATAGTCATTTTTAAATTATTGTCACTTACTATAAAACCAGTATACTTGAGGAAAGATGAAATTCTGTGCAAATGGAAGCCCTTTAACAGAAGTTGCTTAAATGAATACCTGCAGACATATTGTCTCATAGGTATTTTTCACTCATTTGGAGACGCTGAGAGGCAATAGATTAAACTTGGTGGAAATTTTGTGGCTATCTCATAATTTGGCTTGACTCAAATTCCATTGCCATGGATGTTTCTTATCCATAATGGGAATGTGCAGAGCTGGGTTTCTCTCTTCCTTTGTGTAAATGAATGCATTACTTCATTCATAGAAACTGATTTCACTAAAGTTGCAGGAAAAAGATTGAATATATTATTTAAAATAGGAGAGTAGAGAATATGGTTCGTTTTATCTTCTGAACCTGGGAATGTATAATGTTTATTCTCTTCAACATGTAAAAAAAAAAAAAGACATTTATATCCATCAAGTGTGGCAAATAAACCTTCCATTTGCACGCATTATTCCTTTTAGGTAACTACCTCAGGCCATTTGATTGTTCTGGCATAACTTGCCACCCAAGAAATATAATTGTTATAGCAAAGAAAAGTGTAGAATGTTACAATGTGCCTAGCTTAAGCAAAAATATAGCAAATTTATAATTAAACTGAATTAAACAATTTTCCTAGAATGGTTTCTATATAAATGTATATACAGACAAACATAAGAAGCAAATTGAGCGTGTCATTATTTTCCATTGGCAATTAAAAAAATAATAGATTACTCATAAAGTTATCCAAGAACCTAGAAAAATTGGTCATGGTGGAAATTTTAACTGTGAAAAGTGGTGCAATTAAATATAATTGGACACTCATTCTGAACAGCAAGATGATACTCAGGGCAATCAAGAATAGATTTAGAATTGGAAAGAAAAAAAATAAAGAAAGCACCAACAGTTACATTTTTAAAAATGTGGTCAGGCAGTGTGCATTATGGCTTTTAATCAGAATTACTTTAACACTTTCATTTGTTCCATAAATGAAATCTTTTGTTCAACAAATGTCTGTACTACTTCAGGCCTTCTGAAAGCCACTTGTGTCCCTAGAACAAAGGGCTGCTAAACTCAGGACTTGAAATGCTCACATGATGTTCTGAAGTACATCCATTTTTCATTTATTCATCAGCTCCACAGTCTTAACTACATTCCTACTATGTGTCAGGTAATGAGGACTATAAGAGCATGTGATTTTTGTCCCCAAGATATGATTGCTTAAAATGACATATTATGTGAAGTTTATGCAGAATGCTCGATCCAACTCAGAAAGAGAGCTACTTACTCCCTGGAATTATTAGGAAATCCTGTTTGACCTAAGTCTTATTGGATGTGTAGAAATTTTCTGTATAGACAAGGGCTTAAGACAAACTAAATCTGAAAGAGCATCTAAGGAAGAATGTGGGAAAAAATAAAACTGGACAAAACTCTGAACTATTTGCACCAGATCATCTGACGACTACTACACCCAATGAAGGAAAGCTCCTAAGGGAAATACTACTTAATTAAACACACACATAACAATATAGTTGCCTTCACATTATACACTCCTGGAGGAGGGGGAATTCTTTTGCATTTTCTTTCAATTCAGGATATACATATTCTTTCTACACTGATTAAAAAGGTTGTGAGATGTTACTATTTTGCATTTTCCTATGTCTTCCACTCTCTACACAATGTGAAGAAGTTGGAGATGAAAGTAAATCCATTCTTTGTAATTTTTACAAAAAGTTACATATTTGTCACAGCCAACCTGAAGTTTGATTGTAAAGTGTATTATTTGTTTAGAGCTGAGCCTCTGGAGCCAGACTTCCTGGATTTGAATCCTGGCTCTGCCACGTACATTTTGGGAATTTGAACAAATTTCTTGATCTTGAGCCTCCATATCCTCATCTGTAAAATGAGGATGATAGCACCGCTATCGGGAAAGGTTAACGTGAAGATTAAATGTGATAATGCTTCATAGTGTTTTGCACAGTTCTTGGCACTGAATAAGCATTTGATAAATTTAATTAATCAAAGCATAATTAAGACACATGCTCATTCACATACACACAGAGTCAGAATTGACTGAGACACAACCACTTTCCACCTTCTTGTATTAGCCTTTTACTTTTACTGTTCCCATCCTTTAATCACATCTCCTGAACTGTAGTTGAAACTAATCAAATGGCCTACGATGATGTGTTTCCACCAAATCTGACAATGCAGTTTCCTTAGCCATTGTTGACTGCTCATTATGTGGAGCTGCTAAGAGAGATAACATGGCAGCCCCTTGTAATGAGATAGACTGCCTAGGTGGCATTTCTATTATGAAAATATATTTTCTTTCTTTTTTCTCAAATTAAATCCAGTGATCCACCATTCTTTCTGTAATATTTTCATCTGTTTATTTTCTGGTATATGTATTCCCATCATTTATTCCTCAACATGGGTGATGCCTGAATCTTTATCTACAACCATGGCTCTCACTCCCCAAACAAATAGAAAGTTCCTTTAAATGCTCCTTTCAAAATTATCCCTTGATCAAAACTTATAGGGTGTGGGAAAGGCAGTGCTGAGAGGGAAATATATTGCCCTAAATTAAAAAAACAAGAATGAGCAAAAATTGAGGACTTAACTGCTTACCTGAAGAAATTAGAGACAGAAAAGCAAATTAACCCCAAAGCAAATAGAAAAAGAGAAATAACAAAAATTCAAGCAGAAATAGCCAGCATCATGCTTAATGGTGAGAAACTGAAAGCCTTCCCCCTAAGTTTGGGAACTAGACAGGCGTGCCTTCTGTCACCAGTATTATTCAACATTTTCCTAGAATGTCTAGCTAGAGCAATCAGGCAGGAAAAAGAAATAAAAGGCATCCAAAGTGGAATAGAAGAAGTAAAACTTTCATTATTTGCAGATGACATGATACTATACTTGGAAAATCCTGAGAAATCTATGACAAAGCTTCTTGAGCTGATAAAGAAATTAGCAGAGTCACAAGATACAAGATTAATGTGCAAAAACCAGTAATGTTTTTATGCACAAAGCAACGACCTAAGTCATTGCTCCTAAGTGAGGAGCCAATTAAGGAAAAAATTCCATTCAAAATAGCACTAAAAGAATCAAGTATCTAGGAACAAACTTAAACAGGGATATAAAGGACCTGTACACAGAAAACTGCAAAGCATTGCTAAAAGAAATCAGAGAAGATTTAAATAGGTAGAAAGACATTCCCTGCTCATGTATAGGAAGGTTAAATATAGTTAAGATGTCAATCAACCCAAACTGATCTACAGATTCAATACAATACCAATCAAAATTCCAACAACTTACTTTGAAGACTTGGAAAAGCTAGTTATCAAATTCATTTGGAAAGGAAAAAGACCTCAAATAGATAAAATATCCTAAAAATGAAGAACAATGTGGGAGGATTAA
>PVIY010063392.1:0-10988 GCA_004026745.1 Myrmecophaga tridactyla | reverse complement strand
ATCAGTAATTCACAATATCATCACTTAGTTGCATATTCATCATTTCTTAGAACATTTGCATTAATTCAGAAAAAGAAATAAAAAGACAATAGAAAAAGAAATAAAACGAACACAGGAAAGAAAAAAAAAGATTATACCTACCATACCCCTTACCCCTCGCTTTCATTGATCACTAGCATTTCAAACTAAATTTATTTTAACATTTGTTCCCCCTGTTATTTATTTTTATTCCATATGTTCTACTCGTTTGTTGATAAGGTAGATAAAAGGAGCATCAGACAATTTCACAATCACACAGTCACATTGTGAAAGCTATATCATTATTCAATCATCCTCAAGAAACATGGCTACTGGAACACAGCTCTACATTTTCAGGCAGTTCCCTCCAGCCTCTCCATTACATCTTGAATAACAAGATGATATCTACTTAATGCATAAGAATAACCTCCAGGATAACCTCTTGACTCTGTTTGGAATCTCTCAGCCATTGACACTTTGTCTCATTTCACTCTTCCCCCTTTTGGTCGAGAATGTTTTCTCAATCCCTTGATGCTGAGTCTCAGCTCACTCTAGGATCTCTGTCCCACGTTGCCAGGAAGGTCCACACCCCTGGGAGTCATGTCCCACGTAGACAAGGGGAAGGTGGTGAGACTGCTTGTTGTGTTGGCTGGAGAGAGAGGCCACATCTGAGCAACGAAAGAGGCTCTCTTGGGGGTGACTCTTAGGCCTAAATTTTAAGTACACTTGATGTGTCCTTTGTGGGGTTAAGTTTCATATGAACAAACCCCAAGACTGGGGGCTAGCCTATAACTTTGGTTGTCCACACTGCTTGTGAGAATATCAAGAATTCAACTTGAGGAAGTTGAATTTCTCCCCATTCTCACCATTCCCTGAAGGGGGCTTTGCAAATACTTTTCCACTCACTGATCGAATCACTCTGGGATTCATCAGGGCATCACTCTGGACAAACCAACAAAATCTCATGTCCTACCTGAGATTCCATGTACTCATGGTGTTTCATCAAGCTATCTACATAAGTTATATTAGGAAAGATTATTTATTTTTATTCCATATGTTTCACTCATCTGTTGATAAGGTAGATAAAAGGAGCATCAGACACAAGGGTTTCACAATTACACAGTCACATTGCAAAAGCTATATCATTATACAATCATCTTCAAGAAACATGGCTACTGGAACACAGCTCTACATTTTCAGGCAGTTCCCTCCAGCCTCTCCATTACACCTTAACTAAAAAGGTGATATCTATTTAATGCATAAGAATAACCTCCAGGATAACCTCTCGACTCTGTTTGGAATCTCTCAGCCATTGATACTTTATTTTGTCTCATTTCGTTCTTCCCCCTTTTGGTCGAGAAGGTTTTCTCAATCTCTTGATGCTGAGTCTCAGCTCTTGATTAAATCACATCACCAGGGAGGTGATCTGATTACAGTTTCAAACATACAGTATTGAATAGGGATTATTCTGCCTTTATGAAATGGGATTTTAATTAAAATGTGGCTTTTCTAGAGTCCATACATCCTTTCAAACCAGCACAGGATCTGAGACAAGTAATGACATCAAGGAAAGGAGAGGCAAGCTTGCAGCATCCTGAATCCCAAGGGCACTGAACAGAATGAAGAAGGAAGATTTTGTGATTGCTATTTTGGTTTTTGTTTTTCCAGGATAGAAGTTTTAAAAAGTCTCATGCCTTCAGCAGGATTCCCAGATTGAAACCCTCTCCAGAGAGGGCTTCTTACTTGAACTCTCATCTGAATGTCTATCCAAATACAGAAGTTTGCTGTATTAAAAGTTGTATCAACTCACCCAGGGTGGACAGACACAGTGACCAAGAGCTGAGATCTAGCTGAAGATGTCATAAAATAATCCAAAACATTACATGGAAAACCATGTCTTAAACAGGTATTCATTTTCCAATAATAATTATTTATCTTTTCCATATAAATACTTCCATAAAGTATTCTTAATTTATCAAAGAGATTCTTTCTAATAGTTAATAAAGTCAAATCTTTTCCAATTCAAGACTTTTATTAAGCAGACACTATGATTCTATTTTCTTCTCTATAAATCCATTAGATTTATGTCCAAACATAGAAGTGCTGTCTTTTCTTGTCATGGTAGCAAAAAGCATATCCATCATCCCCAAGGTTTTTAGTAGTTCTCTTTGGTAATCAATCTCTATTTCTACAAGTCCCTGAAATAACAAAAACTTTTTGTCATCTACAGGTGATTGACCAATCACAGGCAGATAGATGTCAATAATTATTTCAGTAGCATTTATCAAAACAGGGGCAAATCTGAGCTAAGTAAGATTCCTCTTTAAAAAATTAAGAACACAGTTGATTTCCTCTTCATTCAGATAAGCAAAAGCATTCACAAGGACTCCTCTTCGATTTAGCTCCTTTATCATAGAAACTATAACTTCAGGTGTCTTCATTGCACAATCAGGCTCAAGGACTCTGTTGAGCACCTTAGAGATCCTAACATTTTTCAGATCCCTGCCATAAAATTCTACATGTTTTTTTGATGGCCTATTGATCAAAATGTCATCCCATTGCTTTGTGTAATTTTTTCCTTTAATAAAGGTTCCATATGCAGAGCTTCATCTCTGGGAAAAGGATCCTTCTTTGCTTCAGATTCGCGATGTTTAACATTCTATATTCCATTGGCGATTCCTACAACTGTTGTCTCATCTTCATGTGCAAGTGCAAGACTCAAAATTGAAGCTGCATAATCAAAACTGCAGACTACTTTGTAGGAAGTTGTGCTATATACTTTAACTTCCTATCTAGTGAACCAGAGAGTAACCTCTGTCCAGAGCAGCTCAGACATAAACATGTCACAGATTTGTGATGATTTTTCAAAGCCACTAGCAACTATTCTCTTTTTAATGTAACGACCTCCTGCTAACACTAGAAGACCTCCAGAGGGAAAAAGCAGGACACTGTCCATGCTCAACAGAAATAACACTGTTATTTGTCCGTGCATCAAATATCTTCACAGTGTGATTGTATGACCCTGTTACAAAGAGATCTGAGTTCAGTCTGCTAGCACATTCACGCCTCACATAACCAGAAATACTCTCTGAACATCAGTATTTCTTTGGAGTTTGGTATATCCCATAGTTTAACTGCATAATCATCAGCCCCAAAGATCACACAGTATTTGTCAGTTGTAAAATCTACTGTATGAACTGCTTTCGAAGGGCCTTCAAGCTGTCTGAGAGGACCCCTCCCAGTTATGTCAAAAAGCTCAACTCCATTGCCAGTCACTAGCAGTCTACCATCCTGTAAAAAAGGAGAGCTGTACACTGTGTCTTTAAATCGGGAAAACATTTTAGAGGTTCTTGGGAGTATTTGCCATAAATGTGAATCCTTGAGAAAGCTGTGACAGCACAATTATATGGAGGTTGCAGAGAAAAGTCTATTTTTGACCCTGCACCAAACTCTTAATCCAAACAGGGATCTTACAGTTGTTCCAGTATAATGTATCTTGGGTAATTTTTTCACAAGTATAGGATATGTCAGAATAACTACAGGCTTATAACCAGCCATGATTTCATATCATTGGACTGTTGTCCAAAGGCCAATAATTTTGAATTGATATTAGAAATAATTATAATGACTTTGCCTTAAGACTCAGCCGGTCCTCAAGGGTCTGCGGAGGCACCCCAGCTCCAAGGAGAGTTTCTTGGACTCTGTCTGCTCCCTTCCCTGGATCTCTCTAACTCACTTAAGGAAAATCACACGGACTCTCCTAGGAGCTATGATGACACATCGCGTATGGAATGACCAACAAGTGTTACCACTTTTAATCTTAGCGAATGTAATAGATAAAACACCGTATCTCATAGTTTCAATTTTACTTTTATTATTAAAAGTGAAATTGAACATCTTTTCATATGACTAAGACCATTTGTATTTTGTTTTCTGTGAACTCTATAGCCACATTTTTTTGCCTAGCTTTAGATTGCATTGTTGGTATTTTTAAAAAATGATTTTAGAAGTTCTTTACATATTAAGAAAACAATTCATTTCCTTGTGATATATAAAATTTTCCTCATTTTATATTTAGTCTTTTGACTTTGTTTAAAGTATTTTCTAGTTATGATATTTAAAAAAAAATTTTATGTGCCAAATTTGCCAGTTTTTTCCTTCTATAGAGTTTGTGTCTTAGAAAGACATTATTTTCTCTGACATTACTTTTTTTAGATCTCCTGTAGATTTCTCTACTACTTTTATGTTTTTAATATTTGGTCAATTTGGCACTTGTCCTAATGTGAATTATGACTCCAACTTATTATTTTTCCAAACGTCCAAGCATTTCTTCCATCACCATATTTGATATACTGTCTTTTCCCCTTTGATTTAAAATACCACCTTTGTCATATCTTAGAAATTTTCAAAATTTATTTTTATAAAAGTTATGAATACAGATATTTTAAAGAGTCAAATGTTTCTGCTAACTTTGTTACCCCCCCCCCCAAACAGTAATTTTCACCTCTCTCTTCACATTTTTCCTTACCCTGGGCAATCAGTTTTACCTTTTAGATCATTATTTTGGAGTTTACTTGCAAGTCTCCAAATAAAACCTGTTTATATTACTTGATTTTTAAAAACTTTTAAATTGTAAAATGTAACATATGTACAAAGCAAAGAAAGAAAAAATTATAATTTTCAAATCACACTTTAACAAGTAGTTAACAGAATGGATCCCAGAATTTGTCATGTGCTACCATTCCACCATCTCAGAATTTTTCTTCTAGCTGCTCCAAAACACTGGCGGCTAGAAGAAATATTAATATAGTGATTCAGCAGTCATATTCATTTGTTAAATCCTATTTTCTCTGTTATAACTCTTCCTTTGCCTCTGATCCATCTCCCATTCTATAGGGATCTTTAGGCAATTCCTGTTCCGACTTTTTTTTTTCTTTTTTTGTATGCCGTATGGTCAGGAATCGAACCCAGGTCTCCCACATGGCAGGCGAGAAGTCTACCACTGAACGCTCACAACCCCAAAGGGTTTTTTTTTTTGGAAGTGCAGGGTCCAGGAACTGTTCCGACTTTTTCATGTTGAGAAGTGGTGTCAACACTCCTGTACAGGGGGATGTAATCAGTCGATAATCTTGGAGAGGCGGGTCCCTCTGGATTTCAAGATTTATCTGACCCAGGAACCCTCCAGGAATTATAAGTCCCAAGAAAGCAAACTTAGTGCATGAAATCTTTATAGAGTCTCAGTTTCATGAGACTCTCACTACTGTTAAGAGTCAACAGTAGTGATGTTAGTTGGGGTTTAGCAAACCATGGCAATTAGCCTTAAACAACTGAAGCTTGCCTAAGAGTAGCTTCCAGAATAGCCTCTTAACTGTATTTGATCTCTCTTGGCCACTGATGTCTTACTTTATTATATTTCTTTTCTCCCTTTTGGTTCGGAGGACATTGTTGATCCCACAGAGCCAGGACCAGACCCATCCCCAGAAGTCACTTCCCACATTGTCAGGGAGATTTTCACCCCTGAATATCATATTCCACATAGGGGGGAGGGTAATGATTTTCCTTTCAGAGTTGGGTTTAGAGAGAGAGGGGCCACATTTGAGCAACAAAAGAGGATTCCTGGAAATAACTCTTAAGTCTCATTATAAGTAGTCTTAGCTTCTCCCCAACAGAAATAAGTTTCATATGAGCAACCCTCAAAATCAAGGGCTTGGCCTAATTTCTTGGGGGTACCCAATGGTTGAGAGGGTACCTGGGATTGCCCAGATGGGAGTTTGATAGTTATATATATATGTATATACTTATATTTTCCTCTTCGGATCCTCAAGGGACTCTACCAATACTTTTTAATTATCAGCCCACCATAGTCTAAGATGTATCCTGGTATTACATTAAGGTATACAGAATTTCAAGGCACCAATCGCATTCTGGGCTCTATGTGCTTAAATTGTTTAAATGAGTATCAGACAGATTGAGCTAGATTATGTGTTACAGAAAATTTAGGTTCTAGACATAATAAATCTCTCTGCCTTTGGTCTCATGTAGTAGGTGAAGGTCTAGAGGATGTACACTATCATCTTTTACCCTGTATTCTGATTTACCTTAGACCCAGCCAGATTGGCTTTGTTTTTAACTCTGAGGTCTGATATCTTTTTCAGTTACTTTAACTGTCATTACATATAGCTATGCTGGATTTCAGGGCTGAAACCCCCTGTAATCCCCTGCATGTAGCACTCCATTTCTGGGTCTTAGGTGTGACAGAATTATAAAAAATTCCAAGGAAATGCCAGCTGGTACACATATAGCACAGTGTTTCAGAATCTAGAAATACATTTGCGACTTCAGACTAAATGTGGCTGTTATAAGAGCTTACAATCAAGGCTCCAATTTTCTTATAAGCATTTTCTGAAAGAGACCTTAGCATGTCTGTTCTTTAGTTTCTGGCTTATTTTGCACAACTCATTGTCCCCAAGGTTTATCCAGTTTGTTGCATGCCTCTCGACATCCTTCCTTTTAGTAGCCACACCATATTCCATCATATAAATATATCATGGTTCACCATTCTGCTTCTCAGTCATTGTACATTATGAATAATGTCCAAAATAAACAAACCATGTCTTACACTATCCTCACTTGGTTGTACAATCAGCAGCATTCTCAATTTTAGACAATTTTCATTGGTCCATAGCGACAAAGAGTCAATAAACACAGCGTCACCAAATATCAAATCAAAACTATCCCTTATCAGTTGTCTCTCACCCCCAATTAGTTGCCCCTGGGATGCTGTGGTACTGTTGATGTCTTTCTGTTAACTCTTGGCCATACTATGCATTCTTAATTTCCCCCCATACCCCTCTACTATTGACTCTTTGTCTACTATCGAACTTTTGAAATAGTTCATTCAAGAACTTAATTATAATTGAAGAGTTAATCGATGGGATACATGGCACTATAATCCCCTTTCAATCATATTCACCTCAATGTGGTAATGTTACTTATAACCCCGCTAATTAGTTACTATCACTTCTATCATTCCCTTGCATTTAGGTCCAACCTCATTTTCCTCCATCACTGACTTTTGTGTAACTCCAGGTCTGCTATATTCTACAGTGTAATCTCTGAGATTACCTTTACCAGAGTCATAATAGAGAAATCAAACAGTATCTTTCCTTTTGTGTCTGACTTATTTCATTCAGTATTATGTCCTCAAGTTTCATCCATGTAATCACATGCTTTGGAACTTCATTTTGTCTTGCTGCCGCGTAATATTCCATCATATATATATGTACACCACATTTTGTTTATCCACTCATCTTTTGATGGGCATTTGGACTGTTTCTATCTTTTGGCAATTGTGAATAGTGCCACTATGAACATCAGTGTGCATATGTCTATTCGTTTCACTGTTTTCTGCTCTTCTAGTTATATACTGAGTATTGGTATTGCCAGGTCATGGGGCAACTCAATATTTAGTTTTCTAGGACTCACCAAACTGCTTTCCACTGCAGATGCACCATTATACATTGCCGCCAACTGTGAATAAGTGCTCCAATTTCTCCACATCCTCTCCAAAATTTGTAGTTTTCTGTTTGTTTAATAGCAGCCATTCTTATAGGTATGAAGTGATGTCTCATTGCAGTCTTGATTTGCATTTCCCTTATAGCTAATGAAAATGAACATCTCTTCATATGCTTTTTAGCTGTCTGTGTTTGTTCTTCAGGAAAGTGTCTGTACATATCCTCTGCTCATTTTATGTTTGGATTGTTTCTTCTTTGTTGTTGAGCTGTATAATTTCTTTATGTACACAGGATAACAAGCCCTTATCCGATATATGGTTTCCAAATATTTTCTCCCATTGACTTGGCTGCCTCTTCACCTTTTTGACAAATTTCTTTGAGGCACAGAAGCTTTTGATATTAAGGAGTTCCCATTTGTTTATTTTTTCTTTTACTGCTTGTGCTTTAGGTGCAAAGTTTAAGAAGCTACTTCCTGTTACTAGATCTTGAATATGTCTCCCTGCATTTTCTTCTAGAAACTTTATGGCACTGGCTCTTACATTTAAGTCTTTAATCCATTTTTAATTAATTTTTGCATAGGATATCAATTGGCTATTGATACCCAATTCTCCCATGCCCATTTATTGAAAGCTATCTGTCCCAGTTCAGTGGATTTGGGGGCTTTATTGAGGATCAATTGTCTTTAGATTTGGTGGTCTATCTCCACACTCTTGATTCAAAACCATTGGTCAATACTTCTGTCTTTGTGCCAATATATGCTGCTTTGACCACTGTGGCTTTATTATAAGCTTTTAAATCAGGAAGTAATAGTCCTCCCACTTTGCTCTTCTTTTTAAAAGATATCTTTAGCTAATCAGTGTCTCTTTCCCTTCCAAACAAATTTGATAACAAGCTTTTCCAAGTATTCAAAGTAAGATGTTGGGATTTTGATTAGTATTGCATTGAATCTGTAGATCAATTTCGGTAGAATTGACATCTTAATGACATTCAACTTTCCTATCCATGTGCATGGAATGTCTTTCCATCTATTTAGGTCATTTTTAATTTCTTTTAGCAATGTTTTGTAGTTTTCTATGTACAAGTTCTTGACATCCCTGGTTAGGCCTCTTCCTAAATACCTGTTTCTTTTGGTCATTATTTTGAATGGAATTTTCTCCTTAATTGTCTTCTCAGTTCAGTCATTGCTTGTGTATAGAAACATTACTGATTTTTGTACATGAATCTTGTATCCCACCACTTTGCTGAATTTATTAGCTCAAGTAGCTTTGTCGTAGATTTCTCAGGGTTTTCTAAGTACAGGATCATGCCATCTGCAAATAATGGAAGTTTTACTTCTTCCTTTCCAATTTGGATGCCTTTTATTTCTCCTGCTAATCACTCCAACTAAGATTTATGGTACCATGTTGAATAATAGTGGTGATAATGGGCATCCTTGTTTTATTCCCAATCTTAGGGAGAATGCTTTCGGTCTCTCACTGTTAAGTATGATGCTGGCTATGGGGTTTTCATATATGCCCTTTATGATATTGAAGAAGTTAACCTTTGATTCTTAACTTTTGAAGTGTTTTTATCAGGTAAGGATGCTGAATTTTGTCAAATGCTTTTTCAGCATCAATGGATATGTTCATGTGATTTTTCCATTCTGATTTGTTAATGTGTTATAATACATTTTTAAATTTTCTTGTGTGAACCACCCTTGCATTCCTGGTATAAAACCCTCTTGGTCATGATGTATAATTCTTTTAATGTGTCATTGGATTTGGTTTGCTAGTATTTTGTTGAGAATTTCTGCATTTATGTTCATTAGGGAGATTGGTCTGTAATTTTCCGTTCTTGTGGCATCTTCATTTGGCTTTGGTATTAGAGTGATGTTAGCTTCATAAAATGAGTTAGGTAGCATTCCTTTTTCCTCAATTTTTGAAAGAGTTTGAGCAGGATTGGTGTTATTTCTTTTTGGAATGTTTGATAAAATTCTACTGTGTGTGGTCCTGGGTTTTTCTTCACTGGAAGATTTTTGATGACCCTGATTCAATCTCTTTACTTGTAATTGGTTTGTTGAGATACTCCATTTCTTCCTGAGTCAATATAGTTAATTTGTGTGTTTCTAGGAATTTGTTCATTTCATCTAAGTTGTCTTGTTTGTTGGCATGTAGCTGTTCATAGTATTCTCTTATGATTTTTTAAAAAAATTTCTTCAGGATCCATGGTAATGACCCCCCCCCCCATTTCTGATTTTGTTTATTTGCATCCTCCTTTTTTCCTTTGTTAGTCTAGTTAGGGGATCCATCAATTTTATTGATTTTCTCAAAGAAACAACTTTTGATTTTGTTGATTCATTCTGTTTTATTATTTTTCATTTTGTTTATTTCTGCTTTGTTCTGTGTTATTTCTCTTTATTTACTTACTTTGGGGTTAGTTTGCTTTTTTTCTCTAAATTCTCCAGGTGAGCAGATAAATCCTCAATTTTTGCTCATTCTTGTTTTTTAATATAGACATTTATGGCAATAAATTTCTCTCTCAGTGCTGCCTTTGCTGCATCTCAAAAGTTCTGATATGTTGTATTCTCATTATCATTTGTCTCCAGATATTTACAGACTTCTCCAACAATTTCTTCTTTGACCCACTGATTATTTAAGAGTGTGTTGTTTAATCTCCATATATTTGTTAAAGCTCTGGTTCTTTGGTGATTATTAATTTTCAGTTTCATTCTGTCGTGATCAGAAAAAGTGCTTTGGATAACTTCAATCTTATTAAATTTATAAAGTCTCATTTTGTGTCCCAGTATATGATCTACCCTGGAGAACGTTCCATCTGGTTCTAAAGAAGAATGTATATAGCCTGGTGTTTTGGGGTATAATGATCTATATATGTCTTTTACGTCTAATTCATGTATCACATTGTTTAGGTTCTCTATTTCCTTCTGTCTGGTTGTTCTCTCTATAGTGGAGAATGGTGTACTGAAGTCTGCCTGCATTATTGCTGAAACATTGATAGCTCCCTTCAGTTTTGCTAATGTTTGCCTCATGTACTTTGGAGCTCCTTGATTGAGAGCATAAGCATTTATGATTGTTATTTCTTCTGGGAGAATTGACCCTTTTAATATGTGGTGTCCTTCCTTGTCTCCAGTGACATCTTTACATTCAAAGTCTATTTTATCTGATATTACTATAGCTACATCTGCTTTCTTTTGGTTACAGCTTGCATGAACATCTTTTTCCATCCTTTCACTTTCAATCTACTTGTGTCCTTGGGACTAAGATGCGTCTCTTATAAACAGTGTATAAATGGATCATATTTTTTAACCCATTCTGACCATCTATATCTTTTAATTGGTGAGTTTAGTCTGTTAACATTAACAGTAAAAATTATTACTAAAAGCAGTTCTTTAATCTTCCATCTTATCTTTTAGTTTTTATTTGTCAGATCTATATATTCTTTTCCATCTCTCTTTTTATC
>PVIY010063391.1:0-10514 GCA_004026745.1 Myrmecophaga tridactyla | reverse complement strand
ATTGGCTTTTAATAAAAGGGGATTTATTTTGTTGGTTCTTCAGAGGAAAGGCAGCTAACTTTCCACTGAGGTTCTTTCTTACGTGGAAGGCACAGGATGGTCTCTGCTGGTCTTCTCTCCAGGCCCTTGGGTTCCAACAACTTTCCCCGGGGTAACTTCTTTCTGCATCTCCAAAGGCCTGGGCTGAGCTGCGAGTGCTGAGATGAGGTATGCTGAGCTGCTTAGGCTGTGCTATGTTGCCCTCTCTCATTTAAGCACTAGTCAATTAAGTCAAACATCATTCATTGCAGCAGGCACGCCTCCTAGCCAACTGCAGTGTAATGAGCAACAGATGAGCTTAACGTACCATTGGCTCATGTCCGCAGCAACAGAACTAGGTGCCTTCATCTGGCCAAGTTGACAACTGAATCTAACTACCACAGTTACCAAACAATATTTTTATCTCCATGAGTCAAACAGTCCAGAGATATCCACCCGATATCTAATGCTATAACAATATACAAGTATATTTCCTCATTGTGTCTTAGGGTGACATCAAAACATGAATTATTTGTAAAAATATAAGCATTATTTTATAAGAGCAGGAAGTCCTGACTGAGATTTCAGATCTAATATTTGAACTGTGCACTAGATTCAGGGAAAGAAGGTATTAAATCAAATAACCAAAAAGCAACATGAGAATAATTTCATATAACAAGCCTAATTTATTACTTCTATTCTGAATAATTATGTAAGTGAATGTGTCAGGATTAAAATAATATCTCTCTTTAAATTGTATGTTGTGGTGGTTTGAAAAACATGTCCAAAATTTTTTGAAACTCCTCCCTTCAAGAGGTGGAGGAGCCTAATTACCTGCTTCTTGGGTTTGGGCTCGCTTAGTAACTCTGTTTTAAGGAATAGAAATCTTCAGAAGTGATTGTATGTCACTTCTGAGTTTAACTTCTTAAAACACCACAGCTGTCATCTTTGGTTCTCTCCTTCTTGCTCTCCCCCTCTCTCTCATCACCTGCCCTGGGATAAACAAGCTGCCGTTTATGGAGAGACTGCATGGCAAATAATTGAGGTCTCCAGTGAACGGCCAATGAGGAGCTGGGCACTGCCAACAACAATGTGAGCGAGATTGGAATGAGAAATTTTATATATTATTTTATATACTATTTTTGGCAAATAAAATTTGCACATTAATTAAGATGGAAGAATGTCTTTGACAAAGTAAATTCTAAAAATACAATATGGAATAATACTTATGTCTGTTTGATCCAGTTGGTAAGAGGCCATTGTGAAAACAGTGTGCCTATTACATAAATATCTCCAATGAGCAACCCACAATTCTATAATAAAATCATTCCATATGGCTACTTATGAAAGATGTTTCATAGATGAACTATACAACTGGAAAAGGTGAAATTCACATAATTATAATATCCTGTGTCTTAGAAAGCATATAGTTCAATGACTCATGTTTTTTTTTTAATCAGGCGAGGAAATTAAGAAACATTCATGGCTTCCCTCTGAGCAACTCACTAGTTACCTAAGTTTGGACTAAGTGGGTAACAACTCTCTCAAGCACATTCAAAACACTTTTCTAGTCTATTTCTATGTTAACCCCTGGAAAGAAGTCAAGAACATTTCCATGTTAAAGAAAATACAAATAAATACCTTAAATGTGAGATACACCAAAATATACTTGTCATTTAATGTTTTATATTTTTAACAAGGCCAGATTTTTATAATAATATAAATGTCAAGGCAAAATAAGAATGATGTGAAATACATTTATTATAATTTCATTGAAATATGTTGAACTATATAATAGGTGTGAAAATTTCAGCAAAGTTATGATGAGGAAACAAGTATTATAAAAAGTCCATATTGGGGGTGCAAGGGTAGTTCAGGGGTAGAATTCTCGCCTGCCATGAGAGAGACCGGGTTTGATTCCTGGTCCCTGCACTTCCCAACAAACAAACAAACAAACAAAACAAACAAAGAACAAACAGAAACAACAACAAAAATTCAACAAATGGTGCTGCAATAACAAGATACTCACATGAATAAATAATGAAATGTGACCCCACCATATAGAATACATTTTTAAAAAGTCCAAATTGCTTCAACTGCCTTAGTCTTTAAAATATTTTTAATGACTCGTGTTGCTTCTTCACTTTTGTATCTCTACCTCATAAAGACCTATAGCTCTCTTGTTCCTACAGTTAGCCATGCTCTTGAGCATTTCTACTGATGCCCAGAAAGATCTATGTGATTATTTATTTATATGTTTATACTTAGATTTATGTTTTGTGCCTGAATTAATTAGTATTTCAACTCTCGTTGTAAAAAAACCCATAATCTTGGAGCCTGATTTGTAAGCTGCTATTTTTTTTAACTTTTTAAATTGTATAATAACATATATACAAAGCAAAGAAAGAAAGAAAAAAACAATAGTTTTCAAAGTACTCTTCAACAAGCAGTTACAGGACAGATCCCAGAGTTTTTCATGGGCTACCGTAGCATCATTTCAGATTTTTCCTTCTAGCTACTCCAGAACATTGGAGGCTAGAAGGAATAGACATTCTTTTATCATCACTTTTTTTTTTCTTCTTTGTGAAAAATAACACATACAAAAAAGCAATACATTTCAAAGCACAGCACAACAATTAGTTGTAGAACAGACTTCAGAGTTTGGTATGGGTTACAATTCCACAATTCTAGCTGCTCTAGGATACTAGAGACTAAAAGAGATATCTACTTAATGATTCAGCAATTATATTCATTTGTTAAAACCTACCTTCTTGGTATAACTCTACCATTACCTCCGATCTTTCTTCCACTTTTTAGGGATATTTAAGCTATATCTATTCTAACATTTTCATGTTGCAAGGGACTGTCAATAATAATGGGTAGGGAGAAGGAACTAGCTGATGGTCTGGAGAGGCTGGCCCCTCTAGGTTTCAGTAATTATCTGGACCAGGGACCCATCTGGAGGTTGTAGGCTTCTGGAAAGTTGCATTAGTATATGGAACGTTTGTAGAATCTTATATATTGCCCTAGGTGTTCTTTAGGATTGCCTGGAATAGTTTTGGTTGGGGTTGGCAAGTTATGGTAGGTAGCAGTGTCTAACTGAAGTTTGCATAAGAGTGACCTCCAGAGTAGCCTCTCGACTCTATTTGAACCCTCTCATCCACCGTTACCTTATTTGTTACACTTCTTTTCCCTTTTTTGTTCAGGATGGCATTGTTGATCCCATGGTGCCAGGGCCAGACTCATCCCTGGGTGTCATCTCCCACACCACAAGGGAGACTTTCACCCCTGGATGTCATGTCCCCCATAGGTGGGAGAGCAATGGTTTCACTTGCAGAGTTGGGCTTAGAGAGAGTGAGGAGCAACAGAGGTCCTACAGAAATTAACTCTTAGGCATAGCTATAGGTAGGCTAAGCTTCTCCACTACCTACATAAACTACACAAGAACAAGCCTCAAGATCAAGGGCTTGACCTATTGATTTGGGTGTCCCTAATGTTTGACACAGTATCAGGGTTTTCCCTGGTGTTCAAGTTTAATGGTTCTATGTTTTTTCTCCCATCCCTCAAGGGACTTTGCCAATACTTTTTTATTATCTGCTTAATATATTCCGGGATGTATCCAGGCAGTACATTAAGCTATACAGGATTAAAAGCCCTCATTCTTATTCTGGGCTCCCTGTGTTTCGATTGTTTAAATGAGCTATCCAGACGGGTTGAGTTAGATTATATGCTACAGAAAATTTAGGTTCTGGACAAAATAAACCTTTCTTCCCTTGGTCTCAAAGAGCAGGTGAGGTTCTAAAATATACACAATGTCTTCCTTACCCTGTGTTCTGTATTACCTTAATCCCGACCTGATCAGCTTTGTTCTTATCTCTGAATACCAGGTTATACTCATATAAAACAGCCTCTCAAAATCCAGATGTAATAATTAGCACTCTGGACTAAATGTGACTCCTATAAGAATTTACAATCTAGGGTAGGCCCCTGTTTTCTTATACGCATTTTGTAAATGAGCCCATACAATAATTGCTCTTTTGTTTCTGGCTTATTTTGCTTCACCAAATGTCCCACAGGTTCATTCACAATGCTGCATGCCTCACAACTTCATTCCTTTTTGTAGCAGCTCAATATACAATCATATGTGTACAACATCGTTTGCCAATCTACTTCTCAATCAGTGCATCCTTCAGCTATCTGCATTCATTAGGCATCATGTATAATGTCCAAAGTCCATAGTCCATCGATGCTCTCAATTTTATATGAATTCATTGTTCCCAAGAGAAAGATAACCAATAAACACACCCTCACCAAATAAAAAATCTAAACCTCCCCTTAACTCTCATCTGTCCCCCCATTATTTGCCTCTGGTGTTGCTGTGGTACTACTGACGTTTTCCTGTTAAACATATCCTATCACGTGCAATAGCAGTTTTCCCCCTATACCCTGAACTTAGACACTCTTTGTACAAGAATCATACCTTTGAAGTAGTTCATGGAAGAACTTATTTATATTTGGAGTGTTAATCAGTGGGACACACAGGTCTATACAACCTCTTTCAATCATGTTTACCTTCAATATGGTAGTATTACTTATAGACCCACTAGAGAACAACTTTCACTTCTATCTATTTCCTTATATTGGAGTTCAACCTCATTAGCTAACGGTTCACCCATCTCTAGCTTCTATGTATCTCTAAGTCCCCTATATTCTGCACTATAAGCCTCCAACTTTACCCTTACCATGGTCATAAAAGTGGAGTCATACAGTATCTATCCTTTTGTGTCTGGCTTATTTCACTCAGCATTATGTCCTCAAGGCTCATCCATCTTGTCATGTGCTTCAGGACTTCATTTCGTCTTACTATGATATAATATTCCATCGTACGTATATACCACATTTTGTTAATCTACTCATCTGTTGATGGACACTTGGATTGTTTCCATCTTTTGGTGATTGTGAATCACTGAGCTGCTAACTTTTAATTATTGCCATGCCCATTACACACACCAGATATGGGAAGTCCTGAAAATATATATGAATAACCCCAATAAACTTGTATGGTCCAAGGCATAAAAAGACAGCTTTTGCTGATAAGGAATATTCTTGCAATTTGCAAATACAAGGATTAATAGTGTCATAGTGATGCATCTCATTGCAAAGTAGCAATTGCCTGTTTTATTAACAAGATATTGACTCATTTTCTATTTGTAATACCTGAACATTGTATAACAGCTTGCTTTTCATTAAAGTCTATCTGATGAGTAAATTACAAGGCTTTAAAAAATAAAGCATACACTGATATATCTTGTCACTTTCTAAGTTACTTCACATTTTGCATAAATATATAATTAAGAAATTAACAAACAAGTAACCTTTATTGAAATTCCACAAAGAGAAACTCTGTTGTTATCATGATGGCTTATCATTGCAATTGGCTGATCCTCTTTATTTGGCAAACCATAAATTTGATAGACACTAATTGTTTCAAAATAGACTTTATGGTTTATCATGCCATTAAGAGTTCAACACATTTCTAATGATGAACTAGAATCCCAGTTAAAAGGCACATTAATTACATTTGGTGATGATAATAATTTGAAGCACAGAACCAATACTAGTGATTACAGAGAATTACAACAGAGACTTAGCAGTTTTAGAACACCGCAGTTTTACAATTTTTTTGGCACTGTATTTACCTATGGCTTTGATTTTCCTCCTTTAAAGAGTGTAGTTTAATTTTATTTGAGTGAAAAGCGCAATCATTAACTTTATCAAGTATGTGGAAATCGAGGAATTTGAGGAAATTCCTCACTTTGAAATTCTTTTCCACTTTCTAATCATTCATTTACTGATAAGTTCCCTGAATGTTCCTTTTGTCCTATCTCTGGATTTCACTTATTTCCATCTTACTACCAAGAATGCAGGCATCTTATAAAAGATATTTGCATCTCTCTCCTGTTGGGAAGGTTTTTCCAAACTCAGACTCCTGTTTACTAATGCCCCTCCCATTTCTATCATATTGTGTCATTCTAGTTTCTATAAAGTGGTTTTGAGTCTTCATATTGGTGTCTAAAGTGGATTTTCTTCCCTAATTTTCGTTGCAATTTTATCCCAGATACTACCTGTCCATTCATTTGTTCATTTCAGTCCTTTTCTTTAAAAATCTATTAACATCTATTTATTGATCTACATTGTGTGTCACATACTGTAAAAGCCAAGAAGACTAATATCAATGAACAGGGCAAAATCAATCATTATCTTCATGGCACTTTCACAAGAAAGAGTCATCTTTATAAGAATCTTTAATTTCAATTATAAAGTGTGCTATGAAGGTAAACAGCAGAGGGAACTAAGATTGGGGAATTATGCAAGTCTACAAGGACAGAAAAATCTTCACTACAAAAATAATATTTATCCAATAAAATTAATACATAATGGGAACTAGCTACAAGTAAGCAGTAAGCAGAGGGGAGAAATCTAGGCATATGTAAGAACACGTGTGAAAGCCCTGACAGTAACAAGCCTGTTCAAGAAACTAAACATTGTCAGTGTGTCTGAAGCACAGTGAATGATGGAGAAAGAGCAAGAGATGAAGTTGAAGAGTTAGAGTAGATATTATGTAGGGCTTCATATGCCATGTTACAAATTTTGGATTTTATTCGAAGTGCATTTAGTTGGTAAAAGCTGGAACAGTGAAAATCATCTAGTCGGTCATCTTGTTGAGCTCTCTTTCATTCTCTGCTTTAAAGCTGTGATCTCAGGAACCTGCAGTGGCCATAAGGCCTTTAGCTATAAAACTAGCTAAGCGGCTGTCAGGATCTAAGCTCAAGTCAGTTGCCTCGGTACTAATTTGTTAGAAAATAAAGACCAAATATTCTTTAAACAAGCTTTAAGCAAGTTTGATGGGTGCAAAACTAATATGAACATTTCAGTGAATTTTTTAAAGTTACCATTTGCAATAGTATATAAAATTAAATAACTGTGAATAAAGGTTTTAATAAGCATGCAAGACTTGTACAGAAAATTACTATGTATTTAACAAAATAAAAATAAGTGGAGGTTAGTCAGCCTTTCCAGAACATCAACTAGTTCCATCCCCATATCTCATATTATTAACAGCTTTTTCCAACATGAAGAAGTTAGAATGGGCATAGCCCAAATACCCCTAAAGAATGGGAGAAGGATCAAATGAGAAGGTGGAGTTATAACAGAAAAGATAGGATTTAACAAATGAGTATGATTGCTGAATCATTATACTGATATTTCTTTTAGTCTCTAGTGTCTTGGAGGAGCTGGAAGTAAAAACCTAAAATTGTGGAACTGAAACCCATACCAAACTCTGAAACCTGTTCTAAAACTAATTGTTGAGGTGTGCTTTGAAGTTTATTGCTTTTCTGTACATATGTTATTTTTCACAATAAAAAAGTAAAGGGCAAAAACAAAACAAACAAAACAAAATTTAATGTTAATGTCCCCACCCTTTTGCAGTGATTGCATCCTTGGTGATTGAGCCCATGGAAACAGAAGCAGTAGCACATAAGAATATGTGTACCTGGGTGATGGTAGTGGAAGTGACATCGTAAAGTGAAAGGCCATCCTACAGGAAGAGTGGCAGGCAATGCAGCCACATCATGGGCTCCTGTGTAACCATGAAAGAGAAGTAGGTTATTCAGTGACCTGGAGAATTCCTGTGACACGTGACAAGAGAATAGCCAAAAGCAGAGAAGTTTGCATGATATGCTTCCATTGTCAAAAAGACAACATTGTTGTGTGTGTGTGTGTTTGTTAAATCCGTATATGCATTTGTTAAAACAGTATATGCATGAGGACTTTGTCCATGATTGCAGGAGCCTGGAAAAATGTGGCTATCACTGATTACCTGGGAAGGGGGGAGGAGAGATGTAGGGAAAAACACACTAAAAACGAAGAAGGTAAAAGAGGTCACAATAATAAACAAGGTGCTTACTATGATCCCATTTATGTACTTGGGGGTAAACAGGGCCTAGAGAAATGTGTGAAAGAATGATTTCCAAAATGTGAATGGAGTGATGCTAAAGTAGTAAGATTTCATGCAATTTTTATTTCTTTCTTTATACTTTTCTGTAATGTTTGAAATTTATACAATAACTATGCATTTGTAATAAGATAAAAATAAAATAAAGCTAATTCATTGTGGAAAAGCCTTAAAAGAATAACTGGAGGTATATATTATGCTTATAGATTGGAAGAATCAGTAACATGAAGATATCAATTCTTACAAATTCATGTATTGTTTCAGTGAAATTCAGACTAAATTTGCAAGAACCTTTTGTTTGTAATTGAAAAGGTGATTCTGATCTTTATATGGAAATGCAAGGGAATGAGCATAACCAAAAAAGTTTGGGTGAAGAATAAAATGGGAGTACTGACTTTACAGGATTACATAACTTATTATGAAGCCTCAGTGATCAATACAGTGTGTTCTAGGTCCAACGATAGAACAACCTACCAATTGGGATAGAATAGAGGGGCAAGAAACAAACACAAACATGTGGACAGTTGCTTCATGACAAAGATTTATGAAGAACAATGGTAAAAAGCTATTTGTTTTTTGTTTTTTTGTAATCGTGTTTTTAAATAAATGGCACTGGGTTAGTGGAGTACTCATACAGAAAAAAGTAATAAATTTGTGTCATACATTACATCACTTACAAACTCGATATTGGATAGATTGTAGATTTAAATATAAAATGTAAAACAACGAATTTTACAGGAGAAAAGTGTATAAGGATATCTACATTCTTTGGAAATAGAAAGGATTTCTGAAATAGCACACCAAAAGTATTGATGCATAGGACTACATTAAAATGAAGAATATCTGTTCTTCTGAATAAGACAGTGAGAAGATAGGTAACAGAACGGAAAAAGATATTTGCAATGCATCTAACCAACACAGGACTTATGTTCAAAATATATAAGTAGCCTTACAAGGCAATTAAAAAAAGCAGACAACCCAACATAAAAATGCTCATGAGCCTTGAATGGGTACTTCACAAATCAGAACAATCAAATGGCCAATAAATATATGAAAAGGTGATTAATGTCATTGGTTATCAGTGAAATCCAAATTGAAAACACTGTCATTCTTTTTCAGTTCAGCTATCCTAGTGGAATGCATCATAGTTCAAACTCTGGCCCCAGAAGATTCGTGTCTGGCACACATGCAGAATCCATTCATCCCATCTGAAGGCCTCCAAAAGTCTCATCCTATCGCAGCATCAACTCAATGCCCCAAATTTTATGTAAATTTTATTTGTCTCATAATATAAATCATCTAAATTAACTAGGGGTCAGGCTTTGGTAATCATCCATCTTGGAGTACAATTCCTTTCCATGTGTGGCCCTGTGAGCCTAAAGAAATGAGTTACCTTCTTCTAAATCACAATGGCAAGATAGACGTGATAGGCATAAGACAACAGTTAAAGACATTCCAGTTGAAAGCAGGATAAAATGGGTGAGAAAAGGAGCCACGAGTTCTAAGCAATTTCAAAATTTAGCTGTGCAAACTCCATTAGATTTCAAGGACTGGGAATTATTCTCTGTGGTTCTTGACTCTAACCTTGGGGCTAAAATCTTGGCTCTCTGGGCTTGTCCAAAGATCCTTCCCAGAAAACATGCATCTATATTTTTTGATTTTGCTGAGATGGCTGAGGGAAAACACCCCCAAGTTTCTTAGATTCTCTCTGCTTTGACTGAAGGGTTCTGTGAGTTGTACCATTAATATCCTTAAAGAACTGTTTGTGTGAGTGCATAGTATATACATTGTGCCCTTTAGATATTTCTGAGTTATTGGCAAAAGGTTGTCCAGTCACACCTTTGGCTTTTTTTTCAGAACATGCTTCTAAAATCTTCTGATTCTAAAATCTTCTGATTTTAGTGTCTTTGGCAATCTGGACAGGCTGAGGCTTTCCCAAATCATCAAGGGCTAGTTTCTTTTTGCTTAACAATTCTCCCTTCAATGTATGTCTTGCCTCTCACATTTAAATAAGTGGCAAGGCTGCACCATCAACACTTAACTTGGAAATCTCCTCAGCTAAGTCTCTAAGTTTATGATTTATTATTTCTGATTTCCACATAACTGCAGGACACAATTCTGCTAAGCTTTTCGCCACTATATAACAAGAATCCCCTTTCTTACAGTTTCCAGTAATGAATTCTTCACTTACTTCTGAGCCTGTGTAACATTCTCCAAGACCATATTTCTACAAGTAGTCTGGGAGCCCTCACCCGCAGCGTCCTTAAAGTTCAGATTACTAATTGTGTTAGTTAGATTCAGTTGTCAACTTGGCCAGGT
Organism: Myrmecophaga tridactyla; assembly: GCA_004026745.1. Classification (NCBI taxonomy): domain Eukaryota; kingdom Metazoa; phylum Chordata; class Mammalia; order Pilosa; family Myrmecophagidae; genus Myrmecophaga; species Myrmecophaga tridactyla. Next base: position 160 of record PVIY010063391.1, on the reverse strand, counting down.
GAGCATACCTAGTCTTGTTGCTGCGGACATAAGCCAAGGGTATGTGAACCTCATCTGTTGCCAATTACATCTGCAGTCAGCTAGGAGGCGTGTCTGCTGCAATGAGTGACGTTTGGCTTAATTGGCTGGTGCTTAAATGAGAGAATGCAACGTAGCACAG
>PVIY010063390.1:0-10518 GCA_004026745.1 Myrmecophaga tridactyla | reverse complement strand
AGAGAGAGAAAGAAAGAGAGAAAGAGAGAAAGAAAGAAAGAAAGAAAGAAAGAAAGAAAGAAAGAAAGAAAGAAAGAAAGAAAGAAAGAAAGAAAGAAAGAAAGAAAGAAAAGGAAGGAAGAAGAAAGGAAGGAAGGAAGGAAGGAAGGAAGGAAGGAAGGAAGGAAGGAAGGAAGGAAGGAAGGAAGGAAAGATGGAAGGAAGGAAGGAAGAAAAAGAGGAAGGAGGGAGAGGGCAAGAGGGAAGAGAGAGGGAGGAAAGGAGAAAGGGAGGGAGGAAAGAAAGTAAAGAAGGAAAAGAGAAGAAACTAACCAGGCCAAAGATTCCACTTGGATGCTGGTGGGACAAGGTAGGCCTGGCAAACGTCCCCCTCCCCTAGGTGTCATGCCTGGTCTGAACGGTTCTCTTCACAGCTTCCTGCTGATCCCAGTTCTTTAAGAACCACACAAGATTATGTTGGTGACCCATTTTCTTTCTTAATTGAGATGCAACTGTTAGTATAGTACATTTTGCTGACATTCATGTCACATTTCCTAGATACCAGGAAAAAAATACTTTTAATTAGGTATACATGAGAATGTACATACAACAATTCTGAAACTGTGTCTCCATCATAGTTTACTTCCACATTCGCTACGTGGGGCCTTCGTGCCTGTGTACAATCCAACTGTTATTAACTGTGCAGTGCAGCATGCCGACACCACGGCACGTTTCCCAGTATCCAGTCACAAAAATACTTCTAATTAGCCATAAATGAGAGTGTACACACAACATTTCCAGTAGCCACTCTGTTCCTATCAAAGTTCAAATCAGAGAAAACTTAAACTGTTGTCACTGAGCTGCCTTGCTTCAAGTCCAAAAACTTCTATTTCACAAATGCTTAGAAAATTAATCTGTAGATCTTGCTGGGTAAACAGATCTGAGGTAGATTTATTTCAACCCAAGCCCTTTATTTGATATACGTGTGCTCCTGAACCCGACTAAAATGCATACCATGGCCATTTCAAAGGCAGTGATAAAATTACTTGGTTAAATATTTTGGCTAGATTTCCTGTTTCCAGAGGCCTGGGTTTTGTATTCTGTGGCTTCTGCATTTGCATGTGGCTATCAGGGCCGTATTAAGTGGCCCCGTATCTGCCAACCTCCACAAAAACCATCCTGCTTGATGTATCTCCAGCAGGGAAGGCCCAGGCACCCATCTGCCGCACCGAGAATTTCAGACCTCAGTAACAGCCCTCAATTCCCCAAACCTTTAACTTCCTTCAGAAATGCTGGGTTTAAGCCTCTTAAGATGGATCACAGATCATAAAGTTCCTCACTCAGTTCAGAGAGTGAAGTCTTATAACAATCGCTTTAGTTATAATGCAGATATTCTCCAAATTCGAGTGGGAAGCATTCTGGTCTGCTCTTCGATTTCTGTATAATCTCACCTTCGTTTCATCGCAAGCTTTGTCTTCTGTTGCTCTGAGTAAATGGCAACCCTTGGAAAGTCATAAGGCCACGATTCGTGCACTGTGCACTACGGTGAAAGAGGGGCTTTATGTTGGGAGAGGATAAACGGTTCTGTTAAACTTTGCTTACTTTCACTACCTTTAAAAACTCATTAAATAGGATTCTGTTTCTCCTTGCCGAAGTGTTTAAAACCCTTTTTAATGAAAAATTCTAATCCTATACAATCATACCATAAGCACTTACCTTCTGTTCAAAGAAGAAACAGTGTTAAATTTTAATGCATACCTCCGGCAAGCCATAATACAGGTGGTCAGTTCGTTTTAAATCGGATTAGTGTAACTGTTACAGATTAGCAAAAAAAAACTCCAAGTGACTGGAGCAAGTTCCCAACGCAGGAGGAAGAACTAGGGACCAGGCTGAATTGTGCCAGACTCAAAAGGAACAGCAAGCCCTCCTGAATTCGGTTCCCCCAAAAAACTGCTTGGAAGCATATAAAAGCAAGGCCCTGCGCTAGGTATCGCAGGGTTTGCAGGTAGGAAGACAGGTGGCTTGCAAATTGGAGGCAGAAAACAACGCAACAGGAGATGACGTGGGGTGAGAAGAAGCTCAGGAGAGAAGGAAGAAAGTCCTAAGAGAATTCAGAAAGGGCAAGATCACATCTGGTGAGAGAACACAGGGACCCCTTAGAGGGTATAACATCTCAAATAGGCCTTAAAGGACAGTCAGAACACCATGCTGAGCAGAGGAGAGGAGAGCATCCCTGCTAAGGTGGCAAAGGGTAAAATGGTTTCCAAGGATTAGGAAAAGTTCATTAGTTTAGAATCTAGAGAGGGGACGGGATCCTCCACTTTGTCAAGGACTATTACGACAAGGCGCTGACAATCTGCTTTCTCATTTAACCCTTCCAACATCTCTGTGAGGCGGGTGTTATATCCATTTTTACAGAAGAGAAACCAGAGAGATGATGGAATTCACTGAAGGTAAAAGAGCTAGCAAATCATTGTACTCAGAAGGAAAATATGGTTGAGCCTCTCTCAGTATTTATTCTTGGGAATCTCCTGAATCACCTCCTTCTTCTTAGCCATCATTAAGGCCCAATCTATTCTAAAAGACTTTCCTCATAACCCTTAGAAATTATATTCCTGGTGCCTGAATTCATGATTTTCTCATTGTGCCCTGCCTTACAGTGTTATCTTTTATCATGCAAATATTTCCTTCAGTGCTTCTTAATTGGTAGGAGCAGAATGTAGAGGAAGAATATCAAAGACAATCAAGAAGAAATGCATATATATTTAAATATTTATCTTTATACAACTGTCCTCTCATCGTGCACCCCGCTTTACCGCATCACTTCCACAGTCTAATGTTTGTATGGGGCAGGGTACTGTACATACCTGCACTCCTAAGAGTCATGCCTGAAGGGAGGGGTGAATTCATGAGATTTTAAAATAGTCCCTGGGTGAAGTGAATTCCCACCCCACCCCAGGTGAGAACGATTAAGCTACTGAACTCAAATTCAGGTGATCTGACTTCAGTCCTAGCTTCTGCCACTTACTGGTTGTGTGATCTTAGACAATTTACCCTTTCTCAAGATGAAATTTATTACCTATAAATTGAAAACCAGTATATCTGCTTTAGTACTATTGTGAGGATTAGATTAATCTATAATATCTTATATCATTCATCAACTGTCTTCTTTCATGCTTTCCAGGCTGTGTCTCCAACCCAAAATGCTCATCCATACCTCTTCACAGCCAAGAAGATGCAACTTCGGCCTTAGATAAATTATCACTCAAGAGTAGAGGACAGCAGGCATGACTCTTCTGGAATCCTGCATCTTCTCTAATAAAAGAAAAAGAGGCTAGTTTTACCTTTCAAAAACATCTACTAATAGGTGATAAAGAAAGAAAAATTCCTTATTACAAAAAGGGCCCAGGAAGGGGAAACGAAAGCCAAATACAACCCCCACAGCAAGAGAAAGGACTGCAAATAAAAAAAATAAATAAAAACAAGGATTCATGAATGCAGGAAGAAATTAAAACAAACCTGCAGGCCCTCATAAATACAGCAATCAGGCAGCTCCGCGCATGCATCCCATATTTGAATTTTTATTTTCCATGAAGTATTTTTGTATCTGCATTGCCTAAATTTGGCCTCTTACCAAAGCCTAATGACTCTACTTTATGTTAAGCTTTTCGAAGGATCTAAACTTAAAACTGGGGAGGGGGGCGGGGAACCTGTTAATTTATCTTGCAGGAAAAGGTGTTATAATTTGAATGAAAAACAGCAAGCAGACAGATAAAAAGGAGCTGGCACAAAGCTCGGGCAATCAGTAACATTTTTTTGTACCTGCAGGCTGAGAAATTGTCTCCAGTTTTGTACGATGTTATTATCATAGTCTATTTTCACTTGTGCATTAGGTTCAAGCATAATTGTGTGAAGATTTGAACGTTCTCTGCCCAGATTTACTATTATAATAAGCTCGTAATGTTAAAACACTGTATGTGTTGACAGTAGTACTAATACTGTCCTAAGCAAACAAACCAAATCATTTTCTTGAAAATGCTAATTTCACCCTTCTACAGACCCTGGTCAGTTCTAAAATGGTCCCTTACAATACTCTTCCCTCTGACCTTCCTGTATTCTATCCCCTTCCATCTACAATGCTACCATCCTCACAGACCACCTGACCTTATCATTCCAGAAACTATTCTTGTCATGGGGAAGGGCCGCTTGAAAAGAGTGGGGCCACTTTGGGCTATACTGATGGATACTCATGGATAACCAAAAATATGCTCAGGCTCCACAGAAAACAAGTATGGTATCTAGCTTACAAATCTAATTCATGAGCTAGAATCTAGCACTGGGTAGGATATAGCTATATTGAAATAGCAGGAGACAACAAATCCACGCACAAAAGAGGGGGAGAATCACTGTCATAGAGAAATGTCAATCAAGTTCAGACACAGCTGGAAGTTGACACTGAGTTCAACCTGAAAACCAAGAGAGGGTTGTGTGTCCAATTTCAGCAGATCATTTTTGTTCTCTTCTTTCTTTTAAGAAATAATTTCATAGCATTTTTAAAATATGGGTCTATTGTAAAAAATTTGGAAATGCAGGAAGAAAATAAATCTGATTCCAGCTCTCAGAAATTATCCTCATTATTCTTAGATCTTATTATTTTAGCCTCCTTCAATCCATAGTTTAATGAATTAATATAGTACATACTGATTTTTAAATTGCTCTTTTTCACTTAATGTCTTCTTAGCCTTTCTTCATGTGGTTAAATATTCTCCAACTATGATGCCACTTTAACAGCTGCATAGTATTTCATTAAGGTAAACTGTTGACTATGATTGGACATTTAGGTGGCTTCAGAAAATCACTAGTTAGTTAAGATGGTGATTCATTTATAGCAAGTTTTTTAAATATAAACTTTTTATTAGAGAGGTTTTAAGTTTACAGAAAACTCATGCAGAAAGTAGAGTTCCCATATATCCCCTAATGTAACACGTTGCATTCTTTTTGAAAACCTAAACCTGCCCAACCTTCCCTCCCAAAAGACATTTGCAGCTCTCTTAAAGCATCTCTTTTGTGAATTTAGTGATCACATCTTCGCATTGATTTCCATTCAATTTTAAGGATATATTACATGCACACACATGCATGCATTCACCTTTTTCTTCCAATATATATATAATAAAAACCTTAAAAGAACTGCATCTACCTCAATAGATATTTTTCTCTCTAATTCTTTAATGTGCCTTTCACACACATTTGTTTTAGCAACATCAGCCTTAGAATAATTATGGTATGAAACAATATGTAGTTAAAAAGCATAACATAATTACTTCCACCCAATTCAAAGACACTTTTCATTTATCGATTAATTCATCCAACAAATTCTCATCAAGCGTCTACTGGATAACTTGTGCTGTACCAGGCACTAAGGCAACAATATTCAAGCATCCACACTAGATATGTCTTTACTTCAAAGCCCAAACTACCAGGAAATGTTTAGGTTTTCCTATATATTTTTCAAATATCAGAAACAGAGCTTAATTTATATTTAATAAACATATTGTCCTACTTTTAAGTGGCATATGGACCTTTTTCAAACTTGGCAATTGATTAATAACAAAAAAATTCTAACAAATCTCTCTCATGATAGAAGTATAATCTGTACCAATCTGAGCCAAGTCTTAAGGGTTTTCAGCAATTCTGTACTTCTGTGATTCTTAGATAATAGCTAATAGATATCAGCTATATAAGAGGCTCACTTTGTGAATAAGATGGACAAACGGGCAGCTATATTAACAGTCTTTAGGAATCTCATTGCCTCCCCAGAAAGTTTTAAGACCTGTCCATAAAGATCTATCCAACACCTCTCTTGCATATCCTCACGCTAAACTGTGCCTTCTCCCATCACTTCAATTTCTAACGTTTTTTTATTGTGAATTATAACATATATACAAAAAAGCAAATGCATTTCCAAGTACATTTTAGCAAGTAGTTATAGAACAGATTTTAAAGTTCGGTATGGGTTACAGTTCCACGAATTTTCATTTTTTCTTCTAACTGCTACAAGAGACCAACAGAAATATCAATATAATGATTCAGCAGTCATACTCATTTGTTAAATCCTATCTTCCCTGTTATACTTCTCCTTCTCTTTAAATAACATATGGACATAAAAACAGTAAATTTCAAGTTACATGACAACAATTATTTGTAGAACAGGTCTCATAGTTTTTTATGGGTTACAATTCCACAATTTTTGGTTTTTAATTCTAGCTACTCTAAGCTACTGGAGGCTATAAGAAATATCGGTATAATGATTCAGCACTCATACCCATTTGTTAAACCCAACCTTCTCTGTATAACTCCACCATCACCTTTGATCTTTCTCCCACTCGTTAGGGGTATTTGGGCTATGCCCATTCTAACTTGTTCATGTGGGAAGGGACTGTCAATAATATGGAATAAAGGGATGGAACTAGCTGATGTTCTGGAAAGGCTGACCCCTCTGCATTTCAGGACTTATCTGGCCTAGGGACCCATTTGGAGGTTGTAGGTTTTGGAAAGTTACCCTGATGCATGGAATGTTTGTAGAATCTTATATGATGTCCTAGGAGTTCTTTAGGATTGGCTGGAATGGTTATGGTTGGGGTTTGGCAAATTACAGTAGCTAGCAATATCTAACTGAAGCATGCATAAGAATGACCTCCAGTGTAGCCTCTTAACTTTATCTGAACTCTCTTTGCCACTGATACCTTACTTGTTACATTTCTTTTCCTCCTTTTTTTGTCAGGATGGCATTGTTGATCCCACCTATCACTTTATTTTATATCTACCTTTATCATCTCACTTCTTCATTGATTCAACTCTAAGCCTAAAGCTTCCCCATCCCAGCATTAAAACACATTCTCAAACTCCCATTGGACTAAACAATATCCCTCTCCTGGTAAATATTTCAAAGAACACTCAAAGCCCACTTCCTTCTCAAAATCTTCCCCAACTGATTGGAAGGAAAAGCACTTTCCAAAGAGTTCCATCTCCACAGTGTGTCATTTTCCTATGGAAAGTGTATTTGGATATAGATAGTATTGTTGCATATGTATGAGAATATGTTTTACTGAATCACCTGCCTTGTTTTCAGCCTGATTGTGAGCCCCTAAAGACTGAGAACATGTTCTCTTTATGCTCTATAATGATCCCATCCCCACAGCGTCACCCTGCTAACTGTTGGTGCCACCCATGTTTAAGGCAGCTATCTGTAATTACAACATTTAAATTGGCCATGTTTAACTGAGACTGCAGTTTTTAGAGTTGGGAGGTGGCTATGTAGTCCATCGCCCTCTTTTTTAAAGCCTACATTTATTGAATATTTACAATATGCTGGACACTGCACTAAGCTCTTTATGTGAATTATCTCATGTGATCCTTCAAAACTCTCATATTATAAGAACTCTAATTATCCCAGGTTCTGTGTGCATATCAAAATATCCCTTATGTACTTTTTCAAAATAAAGTGTAGTTAAATGAATGACGAATTATTGCTCAACCCAGAACCAGTACTAAAGTAATGCAAGAGAGGCATCTAGGATGCAAAATTTAATGGGGCATTCACTCTCAGGGTTTTGCAAGTGTCTCCTTAAATTTTGCACCCTAGTCAACTTTGTTGCCTCCCCCTAGTCCCTGCCCTGGCCCAACCCTTACTGTGCAGCAATTTAATATTTACACCAAACCTATAAGGTGGGTTGTATTATTTAACTATAAGATGGGTGATATTATTAATCTCATTTACAGATGAGGAAATGTAGGCATTGAAAGATTAAGTAGCATTCTTAAGTTCTCACAATAAGTGACGGAGCTGGCATTCAAATCTAAGCAGCCTGGTTGGAGGTAGATGGATATTGAATTGATATATAAATGAAGGAATGAATGAATATCAAGGTCACACTAGGAAAAGCTAAGCCTGGAATTCTGATCTTTTGACAATCCAATCCAATACCCCCATACTTCTGAGCATCAAGATTTCTTTGGTGGCATATCAAATCAAGGGTAAGCCAATGCTTGACTCTTATCCAATTGTACAGAGAATACTTTTTTAAATATATGAGAAAGAGACTGGAATCAAATACATTTGAAAATTTGCTTGTATAGAATTTCCAACATCCATAGAATTTTTTTGGTATGTTGAACTACATGCCCCCAACAGACACATGTTCTTAAACTTTATCCATGTTGGTATGAACCCATTGTAAATAATCTTTTGAAGATGTTACTTTTAGTTAAGATGTGGCCAACTGGGCAGGCCACGGTGGCTCAGCAGGCAAGAACACTTGCCTGCCAGGCCAGAGGACCCAGGTTCGATTCCCGGTGCCTGCCCATGTATTAAAAAAAAAAAAAAAAAAAAAAAAAGATGTGGCCAACTGAACCAGGGTGAGACTTAAATCTGGATTACAAGATGCCTTGTAAAAAGAACCCAGAAGCCACAGAAGCCAGAAAGGAAAGCATATCACCATGTAATTGGAAGCAGAAAAACAAGCCAAGGAATCCCAAGGATTGCCGGCAGCCAGCACTAGAACACTAGACTCTGGGAAGAAAGCATTGCCATACTGACACCTTGATTTTGGACTTCAGCAATAAATTCCTGTGTCTAAGACAACCCATTGTGTGATATTTGTCTTGGGAGCCTAGAAAATTAAGACAGTTTTTCTCCAAGTTATTTGGTCTACACAATTGAGTCAGTCCAATTTTCAAGCAATGAAAGAAAATAGTACACAAACATGTCAGTACACTTGGATTCTTTACCTGTACTTTACATATTCTGGATGTTAATCCTGTATTAAATATATGACTTCCAAATATTTTCTCCCATTGTGTAGGTCGTCATTTTACTCTCATTATAAAGTCCTTTGAGGAACAAAAGTTAATTTTGATAAGGTCCCATTTATCTACTTTTTTCTTTTACTGCTTGTGCTTTATATATAAAGTCCAAGAAACCGTTGTCTAATACAAGATCCTGAAAATGTTTCCCTATGTTTTCTTCTAGGAATTTGATAGTTCTAGCTCTTATTTAAGGTCTTTGGTTCATTTTGAGTTGATTTTTGTATATGGTGTGAGGAAGGGGCCCTCATTCTCTTTTTTTTTTTTTTTTTTTTGCAAATGAAGATCCACTTTTCCCAGCACCCTTTGCCGAAGAGTTTATTCTTTCCCAATTGAGTGGTCTTTGCCCCCTTCTCAATAATCAATTGGCCATAAATGTAAGGGATGATTTCTTAGCTCTCAATTTGATTCCGTTGGTCTAGACATGTGTTCTTGTGTCAGTACCAGGCTATTTCAGTTATTGTGGCTTTGCAATAAGTTTCAAGACTGGCAAGTGAGTCTTCCAACTTATATTCTTCTTTTTCAAGATGATTTTAACTATTTGGGGCCCATTACCCTTCCATATAAATTTGATGATTGGATTTTCTATTTCCGACAAAAGGTTGTTGGGATTTTGATTGTGATTGCATTGAATCTATAAATTGCTTTGGATAGTATTTTCATCTTAATGATATTTAGTCTTCCAATCCTTGAGCACATAATATCCTTCCATTTATTTAGTTCTTCTTTCATTTCTTTTAGTATTTCAACACACTGCCTTCTTACCTCCATGGTTTCTGATGAAAAATTGTAAGTCAATATAACTTGTACAACAGGGAACCTTAAATAGGGCATGAGATTTTGTTGGTTTGTCCTAGTTAGTGTGATGCCACAATAAATGCAAGTAATTTGGGCAGCGAATAAAGAAATATTTCCAAAATTCCCTTGGGGTACTGGGGAGAAAGAAGGAAATATTCAACTTTCTGATTTGGAGAATTTCTGATATTCTCACAAGCAGTGGGGACAACCAAATCAATAGGCCAAGCCCTTGATCTTGGGATATGCCCCTAAGAATCTTATTCCTGCAAAGGATAAGCTAAACCTATTTAAAATTAGGCCTAAAAGTCAGTCTCAGAGAACCTCTTTGTTGCTCAGATGTGGCCTCTTTCTCTAGAACAGCTTGGCAGGTGAACTCACTGCCCTCCCAGCTACATGGGACATGACTCCCAGAGGTGTAAATCTCCCTGGCAACGTGGGACAGAAACCCCAGGATGAATCAGGACCCAGCATCAAGGATTGGAAAGACTTCTTGACCAAATGGGGGAACAGAGAAATGAGACAAAATAAAGTTTCAGTGGCTGAGGGATTTCAAACAGAGTCAAGAGGTTATCCTGGAGGTTATTCTTATGCATTATAGAGATATCCCTTTTTAGTTTATGGTATATTGGAGTGGCTAGAGGAAAGTACCTGAAGCACTTGAGCTATGTTCCAGTATACAATTGATTCCTGAAGACGATTCTGTAGAGCTATAATGTTTACAATGTGACTGTGTGATTGTGAAAACCTTGTGTCTGATGCTCCTTATATCCACGGTATGGACAGATGAGTAAAATATATGAATAAATAAATAATGGGGGGACAAAGGGTGAAATAAGTTGGGGAGATGGAAATACTAGTGGTCAATGAAAGGGGTAC
>PVIY010063389.1:0-10513 GCA_004026745.1 Myrmecophaga tridactyla | reverse complement strand
AATGGGAACTCCTCAAAATTAAACACTTTTGCGCATCAAAGAACTTCATCAAGAAAGTAAAAAGACAGCCTACACAATGGGAGACAATATTTGGAAATGACATATCAGATAAAGGTCTAGTATCCAGAATTTATAAAGAGATTGTTCAACTCAACAACAAAAAGACAGCCAATCCAATTACAAAATGGGAAAAAGACTTGAACAGACACTTCTTAGAAGAGGAAATACAGGGCGGCTGCCGTGGCCCAGCAGGCAGAGCTCCGACCTGCCATGCTGGAGGTCTGGAGTTCGATCCCTGGTGCCTCCTGCCCATATGCAAATTTAAAAAAAAAAAAGAAGAAGAGGAAATACAAATGGCCAAAAGGCACATGAAGAGATGCTCAACGTCATTAGAGAAATGCAAATCAAAACCACAATGAGATATCATCTCACACCCACCAGAATGGCCATTATCAACAAAACAGAAAATGACAAGTGCTGGAGAGGATGTGGAGAGAGAGGCACACTGATTCACTGTTGGTGGGAATGTCAAATGGTGCAACCGCTGTGGAAGGCAGTTTGACGGTTCCTCAAAAAGCTGAATATAGAATTGCCATATGACCCAGCAATACCACTGCTAGGTATCTACTCAAAGGACATAAGGGCAAAGGCACAAATGGACATTTGCACATCAATGTTTTTAGCAGCATTATTTACAATTGCCAAGAGATGGAAACAGCCAAAATGTCCAGCAACAGAAGAGTGGCTAAACAAACTGTGGTATATACATACGATGGAATATTATGCAGCTTTAAGACAGAATAAAGTTATGAAGTATGTAACAACATGGATAGACCTTGAGAACATTATGCAGAGACTAGCCAAAAATAAAAGGACAAATACTGTATGGTCTCACTGATATGAACTGACATTAGTGAATAAACTTGGAATATTTCGTTGGTAACAGAGACCATCAGGAAATGGAAATAGGGTAAGATATTGGGTAATTGGAGCTGAAGGGATACAGACTGTGCAACAGGATTGGATACAAAAACTCAGAAATGGACAGCACAATACTACCTAACTGTAATACAATTTTGTTAAAACACTGAAGGAAGCTGCATGTGAGAATGATAGAGGGAGGAGGGTTGGGGGCATAAATGAAATCAGAAAGAAAGATACATGTTAAAGATTGAGATGGTATAATCTAGGAATGCCTAGAGTGTATAGTAATAGAGACTAAATGTACAAATTTTAAAACTTTTTGCATGAGGAAGAACAAAGGAATGTGTTTACTGCAGGGTGCTGAAAACAGATGGTAATTAATATTTTAAAATGTCACCTTATGTGTGAGACTAAAGTAAAAAATGTTTATTTGATACAAAATTTATATTTTGACTAGTGCATTTCCTAATATAATTTATATAGATAGTTTGAATGAACACCATAAGTACTTGGAATCTCAGGTAGGACATGAGATTTTGTTGGTTCGTCCAGAGTGATGCCCTGATGAATCCCAGAGTGATTCAATCAGTGAGTGGAAAAGTATTTGCAAAGTCCTCTTTGGGGAATGGTGAGAACGGGGAGAAATTCAACTTCCCCAAGTTGAATTCTTGATATTCTCACAAGCAATGTGCACAACCAAAGCTATAGGCTGAGCCCCCAGTCTTGGGGTTAGTTCATATGAAGCTTAACCCCAGAAAGGAAAGGTCAAGTCTACTTAAAATTTAGGCCTAAGAGTCACCCCCAAGAGAGCCTCTTTTGTTGTTCAGATGTGGCCTCTCTCTCCAGCCAACACAACAAGGAATCTCACCACCCTCCCCCTGTGTACGTGGGACATGACTCCCAGGGGTGTGGACCTTCCTGGCAACGTGGGACAGAAATCCTAGACGAGCTGAGACTCAGCATCAAGGGATTGAGAAAAACCCTAGAATGAGCTGAGACCCAGCATCAAGGGATTGAGAAAATCTTCTCAACCAAAAGGGGGAAGAGTGAAATGCGACAACGTGTCAACGGCTGAGAGATTCCAAACAGAGTCAAGAGGTTATCCTGGAAGTTATTGTTACACATTAAGTAGATATCACCTTGTTATCCAAGATGTAATGGAGAGGTTGGAGGGAACTGCCTGAAAATGTACAGCTGTGATCCAGTAGCCATGTTTCTTGAGGATGATTAAATAATGATATAGCTTTCACAATATGATTGTGTGATTGTGAAAACCTTGTGTCTGATGCTCCTTTTATCTACCTTGTCAACAGACGAGTAGAACATATGGAATAAAAATAAATAATAGGGGGAACAAATGTTAAAATAAATTTAGTTTGAAATGCTAGTGATTAGTGAAAGCAAGGGGTAAGGGGTATGGTAGGCATAATGTTTTTTTTTTTCTGTTTTCGTTTTATTTATTTTTCTATTGTCTTTTTATTTCTTTTTCTGAATGGATGCAAATGTTCTAAGAAATGATGAATATGCAACTAAATGATATATTGTGAATTACTGATTATCTATGTTAATGTTTTATTTCATTTGTTAAATTTTTTTAATTAAATAAAATTTTAAAATGTAATTTATATTAAAATGTAATTGGGTTCACTGCTAATATTTTTATGGAACTTAATGAACATTTAAAATTTTTAACTTCTAATATGGTAATTATTGATAGATATAAACTCAAATAAACAAAAGTTGAGGTTTTCAATAATTTTTAAGAAAATAAAGGAGCCCTGAGACCAAAAAGTTTGAGGTCTATTGAACTAGAGATATAAATCTAAATACAGATATTAAAGAAAGCCACAGAAGTGCTTCAGCTTGCAGGGGAGGCATCAAGAGTTAGACCAAGATTTCTAAGCAATCTTATAACCAAGGACAATAAGAAAAGCTGGACAAGGTCCATCCAAGACGTACTATATATCAGGATTTCACTTCTTTTTACTGCTGAATAATATTTCATTGTATGATATACTACATTTTATTGATCCATTCATCAGCTGATGAACATTAAGTTGTTTTCACTCCTTGGCTATTAGGAATAATGCTACTATTAATATTCATACACAAATTTTTGGGTAGACATGTTTTCAGCCCTCTTACATACATACATAGGAGTGGAACTCTGGGTCATATGGTAACTTGATATCTAACTTTTTGAGGAACTGTCAGACTCCTTTCCAAAGCACTGCACCATTTTACAATCCCACACACATTGTATAAATAGGATTCCAACTTGTCCACGTCCTTGTTAACACCTGTTATTGTACATCTTCATTATTACAGCCATTCAAGTACGTGTGAACTGATGTCTCACTGTGGTTTTACTTTTTTAATTCAAAATTTCTTTTTAACCAATCCCTCTCCTCCAGCACAACCCTCTCACCCCCACCAGACACCTCTCCTCCAGCACACAACTCCTGATTGTCCCTGCCAGTCCCTCTCCGTTAGCAAACACTCTCCCGTCCCCTGATCACCCTCCTGCCCCTGTCAGTGTCCCTCCTCTGGCATGACCATACTCCCATCCCTGTCAGCCACCCTCCTCCAGAACACCATCTTCACTGTGGTTATGATTTTAATATCTTTGAAGATTAATGATGTTGAGCATCTTTACATGCACTTATTGGTCATTTCTTTTTCTTCTCTAGAGAAATACCTATTCAAATTTTTTGCCCCTTTTATTTATTTTTCACACTTCCCATTTTTGTGTTATTTCTCTTTTTATTATTGAATTGCAAGAGTTCTTTTTTAAAATCTTTTTTATTGTATAATATGACAAACATACAAAGCAAAGAAAGAAAAAAAGCAATAATTTTCAAAGCACTCTTCAACAAGTAGTTACAGGATAGATCTCAAGAGTTTGTTATGGGTTATCATACGAACCTCTCAGATTTTTCCTTCTAGCTGCTCCAGAATATTGGAGGCTAGAAGGAATAAATATTTTTTTATCATCACAATCGACTCTTTTCATTTATTGTGAAAAACAATATATATACCACAAAGCAATAAATTTCAAAGCACAGCGCAACAATTAGTTGTAGAACAGATTTCAGAGTTTGGTATGGGTTACAATTCCACAATTTTAGGTTTTTACTTCTAGCTGCTCCAAGATAATGGAGACCAAAAGAAACATCAATAAAATGATTCAGCAATCATACCTGTTTCTTAAACCTTACCTTCACTGTTTAACTCCGCTACCACTTTTGATCTTTCTCTCACACTTTAGGAGTATTTGAGTTATGCCGAGTCTAACTTTGTCATGTTGGAAGGGGCTGTCAATAATATGGGGTAGGGAGACACAACTAGCTATGTTCTGGAGAGGCTGGACCCTCTAGGTTTCAGGACCCATCTGGTCCAGGGATCCATCTGGAGGTTGTAGGATTCCAGAAAGTTACTCTAGTGCATGGAACCTTTGTAGAATCCTATATATTGCCCTAGGTGTTCTATAGGATTGGAAGGAATGGTTTTGGTTGGGGTTTGGCAAATTATGATAGGTAACAATGTCTAACTGAAGCTTGTATAAGAGTGACCTCCAGAGTAGTCTCTCGACTCTATCTGAACTCTATTCAGCCACTGAAACCTTATTTGTTAACACTTCTTTTCCACCTTTTGGTCAGGATGGCATTGTTGATCCCTCAATGTCAAGACCAGACTAATCCATGGGAGTCATCTCCCATGCTGTCAAGGAGACTTTCACCCATGGATGTCATGTCACACGTAGTGGGGAGGGCAATGATATCACTTGCAAAATTGGGTTTAGAGAGATGAGGCCACATCTGAGCAACAACAGAGGTCCTCCAGAAGTAACTCTTGGGCATATCTACAGGAAGGCTAAGCTTCTCCACTACATATATGAGCTTTATAAGAGCAAGCCTCAAGATCAAGGGCTTGGCCTACTGATTTGGGTATCCCCAACGTTTGACACAGTATCAGGGTTTCCCTGGGGGTAAAGTAAAATAATTTCATATTTTTTTTCCCATCCCTCAAGACTCTTTGCCAATACTTTTTGATTATCTGCTTAAAATATTCTAGATGTATTCAGGCATTACATTAAGCTATACAGGATTAAAGGCTCTCATTCTTATTCTAGGCTCCCCGTTTTTCAGCTGTTTAAATGAGCTATGCAGACAGGTTACATTATGTGCTACAGAAAATTTAGGTTACAGACCTAAACCTTTCTTTCCTTGGTCTCAAAGAATAGCTGAGGTTCTAAAATACAGACAATATCTTCCTTATCCCTGTGTTTGAATTACTTTAAACCTGACCTGATCAGCTTCATTCTTATCTCTAAATACCAGATTATACATATATAAAACAGTCTCTCAAAATCAAGAAATAATAATTCTCAATCCAGACTAAATGTTACTACTATAAGAGCTTACAATCTAGGCCCCTGTTTTCTTATTAGCATTTTCTAAAGGAGATCATATAATTATTACTCTTGTTTCTGGCTTATTTTGCCTCATCAAATGTCCAACAGATTTATTCACAATGTTGCATGCCACACAACTTCGTTCCTTTTTTGTAGCAGCACAAGATTTGATCATACGTATACACCATCATTTGCCAATCTACTTCTCAGTCAGTGCATCCTTTGGCCACCTGCATTCATTAGGCATCACCTATGATGTCCAAAGTTCACAGTTCATCTGTGGACTCTCAAATTTAGACAATTTTATTGTTCCCAATAAAAAGATAATCAATAAACACACCCTCACCAAATAAGAAATCTAAATTTCCCCTTAACTCTTGTCCCTCCTCCCTTTTCTTTACCCCTGGTGTTACTGTGGAACTGCTGATGTTTTCCTGTTAAACATAGCCTATAACATGCAACAGTAGCCTTCCCCCTGTTCCCTGAACTTAAAAATACTTTTTTGACAAGAATCACGCCTTTGAAGTACTTCATGCAAGAACTTACTTAAATATGTATTCTTAATCAGTGGGACACATAGGTCTATACAACCCCTTTCAATCATGTTCACCTTCAATGTGGTAATATTACTTATAGATCACAAATGAACTACTTTCACTTCTATCTATTCCCTTACATTTCATTCAATTCAACCTCATTGGCTAACCGTTCACCCATATCTAGCTTCTTATCTCGACTTATCTCTAAGTCCACAATATTCTGTAATATAAGCCTCCGATTTTACCATGGTCATAAAAGTGGAGTCATACTGTATCTATCCTTTTGTGTCTCATTTATTTCACTCAGCATTATGACATCAAGCCTCATCCATCTTGTCATGTGCTTCAGGATGTCATTTCATATTACTGCTGCATAATATTCCATTGCATATATATACCACATTTTGTTAACCCACTCATCTTTTGATGGGCATCTGGATTGTTTCCATCTTTTGGCGACTGTGAATAAAGCTGCTATGAACATCAGTGTGCAAATGTCTCTTTGTGTCACTGCTTTCAGCTCTTCTGGGCATATACCAAGTAGTGCTACTGCCGGGTTGTAGGGCAACTCAATATTTAGTTTCCTAAGGAACTGCCAGGCTTCAATAGTGGCAGTACCATTACGCATTCTTACCAGCAGTTCATAAGTGTCCCAGTATCTCCATATCCTCTTCGACATTTGTATTTTCCTGTTTAACAGGAGCCATTCTTATAGATGTGAGGTGGTATCTCATTGCAGTCTTGAGCTGCATTTCCCTTAAAGCTAATAAAAATGAGCATCTCTTCATGTGCTTTTGAGCCATCTGTATTTGCTCTTCACAAAAATGCTTTTTCTCATCTTTAGACCATTTTATAATTGGGTTGTGTGTTCTTTGGTTGTTGAGTTGTATGATTTTTTTGTGCATACAGGATATCAAACCTTTGTCTGACGTGAGATTTCCAAACACTGTTTCCCATTCATTTGGCTGTCTCTCCACCTTTTTGACAAAGTTTTTGAAGCACAGATGCACCTGATTTTGAGGAGTTCCCATTTATCTAGTTTTTCTTTTGTTGCTTGTGCTTTGGGTGTAAAGTTTAGGAAGCTACCTCCTATTACTAAATCTTGAAGATGTTTCCCTACATTTTCTTCTAGAAGCTTTAGGGTACTAGTTCTGATATCTGATGTGTGACCCACTTTGAATTAATTTTTGCATAGCGTTGTAAGGTAAGGGTCCTCTTTCATTCATTTGGCTGCTGATATTCAGTCCTCCCATACCCATTTATTGAAAAGACGATCCTGTTCTAGTTCATTGGATTTTGATCTATCCTGGAGAATGTTCCACGAGCTCTAGAGAAGAATGTATATCTTGATGCTTTGAAGTGTAATGACCTAAATATATCAGTTAGGTCTAATTCATTATCAAGTTGTTTAACTTCTCTATTTCCTTGCCGATCCTCTGCTGGTTGTTCCCTTCAGTTTTGCCAATGTCTGTCTTAGGTACTTTGGAGCTCCTTGATTGGGAACATAAACATTTATGATTGTTATTTCTTCTTGGTGAATTGTCCCTTTTATTAATATACAGTCTTCTTGTCTCTTATTATGTCTGTACATTTTAAGTGTATTTTGTCATATTAGTATTTCTACTCCTGCTTTCTTTTGGCTACAACTTGCATGGAACATCTTTTTCCATCCTTTCACTTTCAATCAATTTGTATCCTTGTGTCTAAGATGAGTCTCTGGTAAGCAGCATATAGCTGGATTATATTTCTTAATCCATTCTGCCAATCTGTATCTTTTAGTTGGTAAGTTCAGTCCACTAACATTCAAAGTTATTATTGAAAAGACGTTTCTTG
This sequence comes from Myrmecophaga tridactyla, assembly GCA_004026745.1. Lineage (NCBI taxonomy): Eukaryota > Metazoa > Chordata > Mammalia > Pilosa > Myrmecophagidae > Myrmecophaga > Myrmecophaga tridactyla. The sequence goes on along the minus strand of PVIY010063389.1, from coordinate 2,803 downwards.
AATCCACCATCTTATCCTTTGGATTTTATTTGTCAGATCTATATATTCTTTTCCCTCTTTCTCTTTTTATCCTTTAAGATACTGGCACTCTTCAATTCTGTGTCCTCATCCAGACCTTCCTCTCCTTTTTTTTTTTTTTTTAACTGGCAGAACTCCCTTTAGTATTTCTTGCAGGGCCAGTCTCTTGTTGATAAATTCTTTCAGGATTTTTGCGTGTGTGAAAATTTTACTCTCCCTCAGTTTTAAAGGACATTTTGGCTGGGTATAGAAATCTCAGCTGGATGTCTTTTTCTTTCAGGATCTTAAACATATCATACCACTGCCTTCTTGCCTCCATAGTGCTCTCTGAGTAGTCTGAACTCAGTTTTATGTGGTTCCCTTTGTATATAGTCGACTGTTTTTCTCTTGCTGCTTTCAGGATTTGCTGCTTCTCTTCAACATTTAACAGACAGATCAATTTGTGTCTTGGCAAAAGCCTATTTGGATTTAGTCTATTTGGAGCTCATTGGGCTTCTCTGATTTGCATCTTTATGTCCTTTATAAGCATTGGGAAGTTTTCCACCATTATATTCTCAACTAATCTTCTCAGGCCTTTACTCTTCTTTTCTCCTTATGGGACACCAATGATTCTTATATTTGCCTGCTTTGCTTTCTCCATCATTTCCCTGAGATCCAATTCAATTTTTTCCATCTTTTTGCCATTTGCTGTTTTGAAAGTTTGAAATCAGCTGTCCTGTCCTCTATTTTACTTATTCTTTCTTCTGACTCTTCAAATCTGCTGTTGCCTGTCTCTAGTATGTTTTTTATTTGGTCTACAGCATCTTTACTCTCTGTGATATCTGCTATTTTTCTATTTATTTGTTCAAATTCCTCTTTATCCTCTTCTAATGTCTTCTTGATCTCCTTTATGTCATTAGCCATCCAATTTATTTTATTTAGTAGAGTTATATGAACATCTTTGATTAGTTGTACCAAAGTCTGTATCTCCTCTGGTGTTTTAATTTGGTCCTTAGGCTGTACTATATCTGTCTCCACCATGATACACTTAGTGATCTTCTGTTGTCTTCAAGGTATGTAAATATCTTGACAGATTTCCTTGGAAGTTGATTTCCTTCAGTAAATCTACAGGGATGGATGTGGGGCACAACAGTGTGGTGATGCACTGCAGCGCAAGTAAGGACACAAGTTGGGAATGCTACACTGGTGCTTCCTAGTCCCCAACAGCCCGTCAGTGCACTCCTGAGGGCTTTGGGAGCATTAGGCTATTTGTACCAGCCAGGACGGTCTCCAGTTCTCTGTTCAGTTCTTCAGTTTTTCCAACCAGGGCCTCCCTGAGTAGGTTATGTGAAGGGATGTTGTACATGACCCATTCCAAACCTGGTCTGCTTTCTGGATACAGACATGATGAAACCATGGCTGACAACTTGTCAGAAACCATATGTCAACAGATGAAAAAGATATGATGTCTGAAACTTTATTTAAAATAATCCACATGGGAGGAAACCTATGCATCTAGGCCCCAGCCTGTGCAGTGTAAGAGTTCTTGATATAAATTTGTCCTGTATCAGACATAGGATTTGCAAATATTCTCTCCCATTCTGTGGATTGTCTTTTAATTTCTTGATAATGTACTTTGAAACACATACATCTGTAACTTTGATGAAGTCCAATTTATCTTTTTGCTGTTGTTGCTCATAACTTTGGTGTCATATCTAAGAAATCTCTACCTAAGCCAAGGTCACAAAAACTTACATCTACATTTCCTTTTAAGAATGTTACGGTTTTTCCCTTTACATTTAGGTGTTTGATCTACCTGTAGTTAATTTTTATTTTTGGTATTAGGGTACAATTTCATTACTTTGTACGTGACCTTAGATCTAACATTCCAGCATCATCTGTCAAAAAGACTTCTTTTCCTATTGATCTTGGCACCCCTGTCAAAAAAAACAATTGGCTGTAAGCGTGAGGGTTCATTTCTATACTCTACATTCACTGGTACACACACACGCACATATACACCCACACTTATGCCAGTATTACATTGTCTTGATTACTGAAGCTTTATAGCTCAGTTTTAAAACAAAGATGTATGAGACTTTCAACTTCATTCTTCTTTTGTGGAAGACTGTTTCATAATTCTGGGTTCCTTGCATTTTCATTTGAATTCTAGAAACCAACTTCTTCATTTCTAACAAAAATAACGTGACACTTTTTTATAAGGATTTCATTGAATCCACATGTCAATTTGGGAGTACTGCCATCATAGCAATATTGTTTTCCATTCCAAGAACACAGGAAGTCTTTCCTTTTTTGGCCTTCTTTAATTTCTTTCAAAAAAGTTTTAAAGTTTTCAGTGTACAAGTCCTGTACTCCTTTTATTAAATTTATTCCTGAGTATTTCATTCTTTTGGTGTTATTGTAAATGGAATTTTCTAAATTTCATGATCAGATTTTTCATTGCTAGTATATAAAAACAATTGATTTTTGTATATTGATCTTGTAAACTCCTTTGTTAGCACTAATAGTTTTTTATGGATTCTTTAAAGTTTTCTAAAGATCATTTCACCTGCAATTAAAGCTAGTTTTACATTTTCCTTTGCATTCTAAATGCCTTTTTTTTTTTTTTTTTTTTTTTTTTTTTTTTTTTTTTTTTTTTTTTTTTTTTTTTTTTTTTTTTTTTTTTTTTTTTTTTTTTTTTTTTTTTTTTTTTTTTTTTTTTTTTTTTTTTTTTTTTTTTTTTTTTTTTTTTTTTTTTTTTTTTTTTTTTTTTTTTTTTTTTTTTTTTTTTTTTTTTTTTTTTTTT
>PVIY010063388.1:0-10525 GCA_004026745.1 Myrmecophaga tridactyla | reverse complement strand
TGCAACTATGTGATGATATTGTGAATTACTGATTATTTATGTAGAATGGAATGATCAAAAGTTACGAATGTTTGCATTTGGTGTTTTTTTGGTATTTAAAAAAAATTAAAAATTAATAAAAAAACAAAAACATAAAAAGGGGGATTTATTTACTTAAAAACTTATAGTTCTTCAGAGAAAAGGCAGCTAGCTTTCATCTGAGGCTCTCTATTACATGGGAAGGCATAGGGTGACGTCCACTGGCCTTCTCTCCTGGCTTCTGGGTTCCAGCTGCCTTCCCCAGGGTGATTGCTTTCTGCATCTCCAAATGTCTGGACTGACCTGCAAGTACTGAGATGAGGTATGCTGAGCTGCTTGGGCTGTGCTGTGTTGAGTTCTCATCTGACCTATCTCTTTTAAGTCTCCAGCTAATTAAATTAAATGTCACCCATTGCAGAAGGCCCTACCCTTAGCCAACTGCAGATGAGTTTCACATGCTAATGATTCAAGTCCACAGCAACAAAACTAGGCACCATCACATGGCCAAGTTGATACCTGACTATCGTGGGGTGAAATGAAAAAAAAAAGTCTGTGAAAATGCTTTGTAAGCCAAAAAAAAAAAAAGAGTTATATGTGAGTATGGTTTTCATCTGTCAGATGGAGATAACAGTCCTTATTCATACCATTGTTTTGATGACCAAGTAATTGATGTATATAAGTGCTTAAAACTGCACCTGTGCATAATAAACATTCAATGAATGTTAGACATTTATTATTATTGTTTGTTTTAAACTTGTAGTCCACAGTTTCTGTCTTGCATATTTTTCAGTACAAAATATTCCATCTGAAGAAGGGTGGGACATCATGAAACCAGAAATCAAACTGGCCAAGAACCAGAAACAAAATCACAGAGTCAGAAAGAAGAAAGAGTTAATAAAGATAAATTTCTAGTGCTTTCCCAGTGAAAAGGTGAGAGGGGGTCAGTCATGTAACAATGTAACGAGCCCAGGGAGAAACTTTCTGGAAGGAGGGAGAAGATTCAAGTTTTAGGAATTGAAGAAAATCCTGCATGGCTGGAACACTTTAAGCAAGGTGGAGAGAGGCCTGGATGAAGTCAGCAAACAAGCAAGGAATAGTCCGTGTCGAGCAATTGCTTTGGTTTTATTCTTGGTGCACTGGGAAACATTAGTCTGGGTGAGAAATTATGGTTGCTTGGTCTTGGGAGGTGGCAGTGGGAGTGGAAAGAAATGAATAGATGTAGGAACTAGTTTGAAGATAGATTGGTCTCTTGGATTGTATTAGTCAGTGGGCGAGATCCCAGAGGAAATTCAGTGGGGGAATAAAACCCCTACTAAGCTCTGGCTCTCTGACTAATTGTGGATGTCACCTTTGAGTAAAAGACTTCTGGTTTTCATGCTCTCGCTTTATGAGTCAGAGGTTGCATGCTCTTGGGCTGTAAGTTGGAGAACTCCAGCCAAAGGGAAGGACTTGGCACATGGATTCTAAGACCTTGTTGAACAAACAACAAAACTTAACAAGGACAGAGCCCCATCTGAGCCTCAGAAACTATTAGAACCAGGTGCTTAACGATAGACTCCGATTCACTGACTTGCATCTGTTTCTCTCTGGGCACCAGCTTTATAATCTCTCATGGAGCCTCCTGAAATTTTATACTTTACCACTTTCTGCCAGCTGTCAGAGACGGCTTTGTGGTCCCAAGTTCAGAACCCTTAGGAAAAACTTTCTCTGATCCGCTTTTCCTACAGAAAAGCTCTGATCTGTTTGTGACAGATGCTTATGATGGGGATAAATCAGCTGTGGCCAGAGGTATATGGTCCAATAAGAAAATGGCAACTTTTGTGAAATAACTGGAGGAGTGAAAAGAGTGGATTCCAGAAGTGTGTGCAGGGGTACTGGTGTTACAATTCTCATATGTAACATGAGTATATTAGGTTAGATGTATTAATTCATCCAGAAAATAATTGCTGAGCCTCTAATATGTGTTGGGTACTGTTTAAAGTGTTTGAGACACACGAGTCTGCTGAGAACTTCTAACACTGATGTTCCATGATTCTATGAGATTTTAGCCGTGAAATGACAAAGCAGCCAATTGCTCTGGAATCTGTGATTTTTAAATAATTATCCTCAGATTTATTGTTCTTTCCACAGTGGTGGAAATAAATGGTTTAATCTCTCTGGACAAAATAAAGCTTTAGGTTTAGTCTGTTATGCCTTGCCCCTCTTTTTTTTTAATCCCTTCCCTCCAATGTTTTGAGTTTACTCAATCTCAGTGCTAATACCATACAAGGCTTTCAATCTTGAGAATGCTACATCCTTGCAGATAACTGAGTTTTCTGGATATTATTCTTGTTATTCTTGTTATGCTGTTGTCATTTGTTTCCAGATCCTTATTGCCATAACTTGGGAATCCATTTTTGTTTTTCTTTTAGTAAACTATATTAGGCACTGGGATTTAAAAGATGTGTTTGTGTTTGTTTTTTTAAAGATTCCTCCTTCCCTCCATCTCTCCTAATTTTTACTCAGTTTTGTCACTTGTACATTCACTGCTTTGGGTATCATATAAATTTAAACCAAGACTGTTTTTTCAACCAAGACCTCTTCTCCAAGTGCCGACTTAACATCTCTACCTGATTGCCTAACAGATTTCTCAAACCTAATGTGTACCAACCTAAGCTTCTAATCTTCTCCCAAGAATCTGCTCTTCCTGCAGTAGTCCTCTTCAAGGTAAATGGAAACGTCATCTTTCCAATTTCACAGGCTAGTTGGAAGTCATCCTCAGTGCCTCTCTTCCTTTCACACTTTGCATCTCATCCCATCAGAAAACCGTGTTGGCTCTACCTCCAAAATGTTTATAGCATCTGATCACCTTCACCACAATCCACTGCTGTCACCTTAGTTCAAGCTACTGTACTGTTCTTACTCACCTGCATTTTTGCTATACTCTCCTAATTGGTCTACTTGCTTCTGCCATTGATTCTTACAGTGTATTCTAAACATAGTTGCTATAGGTACTCTGTTAAATTTAAATCAGGTCACGTTATTCCTCTGCCAACAATCTTTCAGTTATTTCCATCTTCCTTAGGGGCCTTCAGTTATCTAAAAGGGCTGAAGAGCATTGCAATTTCCCCTGCCTTACAATTCTGGCCTCCTCTCCTACCCCTGTCCCCTTCGCTCATGAGGCTCAAACCACACTGTCCTCCTTGCTTTTCCTCCAGCATACACAAAACACATGCACGTTAGTGCTTTTGCTTTCACTTTTTCCTCTGTGCAAAAAGCTCTTCTTCCTAGAGAGCCACAAAGTTTGCTTCCTAATGTCCTTTGGGTCTTTGGTCAAATGCTACTTTGTTAGGCACATAAATGGACCCCCAAAGATGCCCACATTCTATACCCAGAACTCATGAATATGTTGGGCTAAATTGCAGTTGGGATTAAAGTTGCTGATCATCTGACTTTAAAATAGAGCATTCAGGTGTGTCTGATGTTATCACAAGTCCTTAAAAGAAGAGGGAGGCAGAAGAGGCTGAGTGGGGGGAGATATGTTTAAGAAACAATGGTCTGAGTAATATCACATGCTGCTTTTGAAGACGTAGGAAATGGGCCACGAGCTAAAGGAAGTGGGTGTCTAGATCTGAAAAGGCAAGGAAATGGGTTCTCTCTTAGAGCCTCCAGAAAGGAATGGACCCTGCTGGCCCTTAATGTTAACCAGTGTGACTAATGTTAGATTTCCGAACTACAGAACAGTGAGATAATAAATTTATATTGGTTTAAGCAACTAAGTTTGTGGGAATTTATTACAGCAGCAATAAGTCTACCCTGACCAGCCTATTTAAAATTACTCCTCGTTCTTCTTCCCTGATTTATTTTCTCCATAATAAAAATATTATATATTTTTACTATATAAATAAAATATTATATATTTTGCTATATAAAATATATGATCTGGGCGGGCCACGGTGACTCAGCAGGCAGAGTTCTCGCCTGCCATGCCAGAGACTCGGGTTCGATTCCCAGTGCCTACCCATGCAAAAAGCAAACAAACAAAAAACAAAGCAAAACAAAAGCATATGATCTGTCCCCATCTATCATATTACATATTTACTTATTTATTGTTTTACTCCTTCTCAACTAGAATGTAAACTCCTGAGGAGAAGGGACTTTTCTATTTTATTCATCAGTGTTTACCCAGTGAATAGAATAGTGCCCCACCTCTAGTAGTTGCTCAGTAAATATTTGTTGAATGAGCTTATTGAGCCCTGAACTCTGAAAAAAGAGCTGGGTGTAGAGGGTACAAAGGAGAATACACCAGAAACCTCGCTGTCAGTCAAAACATAGTCTAGCGGTGATGGTGGATACATAGAAAATATTTGCATGGCAGTTACATACAAGGCTAACTAGAAAGTGGCATTGGACACTAGGGAGTGGCTGCACAAAGAATTTAGAGATGGCTTCAGGGAAGAGTTAGCAATTGAGCTAAGCATGTGGTAGGTGTGGCAGATACAGACCTTTCACAAAGAAGAAATTGTACTCTGTATTAAATTTTCATACTTGTCATTACTTTCTTAAGTCTCTTTAGGAGGTCATGGACCAAACCTGTATTGAAACAGTCTGATAAAATATGCAGTGGATAGGAGAGTAATTTAACACGCCAATCCCGTATGTTTACAGAGCCCTTTATAATTTAGAAAATACTTTCACATACATCTCATTTTAGTACCATAAAGATGGAAGATGATGTATATAAGGTATTTATATCTTAATTTTATAAATTCTGAAACAATAAATGCTAAGCGATTATAATTTTTGACATAATTCTCCAACATTTTTGTAATACTTTTACGTATAATCACTTCTTCTTCACCACCGTCTTAGGCTGGTATTATTGCACGAAGTTTGCTGATGAAGAAATCAAGGCTGAGGGAGTTTAAGGGACTGCTGTGGATCAGGCAACTATGAAGAAATGGAGCCAGGATTTGAACTCTGGTCTTCCCATGCCCAAGTCCTTGAGGCGCTATTAAGAACCAAAATACAGAGAAAAGAGCTCATGCTTGGGAGTCCAGCAGCCTTCTGTTCTTCCCCTTAGTTCCTGCAAAACTTTGGGTAAATCACTTAAACTCCTTAAGCCTTGATCACCTCATCTATAAAATGGGGTAATGTAGGTTTGTTGTACAAATTATATAAAACGAATATTTCCAAAATGCCTAGTGCATAATGAGGATGATGATTAAATTCTAGTAGGCAATTGAATTTATGGGTATGGAGTACAGGATTTGAGAGACATGAACATATTAAGGGCTGATATCTCTACTGAGAGAAGTTTAATGAACATTCTGTTTGGTTAAGATCAGAAGTCTTGAAGCCTGTGACTTTTATAGTCTCTTGGGCTCCCCTGCTTTGGAAGTCATTTTGTGGGCAAAAGGAGGCTAAACCAGACAGCTCACATTCTCCTTTAGAGAGAGAGTAACAGATATCAACTTGCTCTGGTGTAGGTAAGAAAAGGGAAAATGTAATGAGTATAGGAGTATCTCAAGAAATCTAACAGCAGAATGCAGCCAGCCTCAGAGATGAAAAGGCCATTTTCTCTATTTCTGATCCCCACTTCTTTCTGTATCTTTGAATTATTCTTACTCTCTGAAGACCAAATTTCTCTCCTTCTCTTGTCCATGTGCTTGTTCTTGGGTCAGCATTTATTGTTCCAGGCCACCCACAGAGACTTGCAGCATTCTTGGTTGAAATTCTACATTCCTGAGGGACAGAGTCTGATTGGCCTGGCCTGGGTCATAAGTCCACCCCTGATTGATTAAACTAGTTGGTAGGGAAGGATTGTGTGGTAAGGATGTGACCGGAGGCTAGGCCTGCCAATAGGGTGGGGTTCTAGAGACTGGGTAGATACCCCCGAAGTTGTTCACAAAACCCTTCTGCTCTGTCCTTTGATTCTTATGGTTCCAACCTATCCTCATACAATGAAATAGACCTTTAATATGAGACTCTCAGTCCCCAAGATCCCTGGCCTTTTTCTATTCAGTTTTGGACCTTGAGTGCACACATGGCATGTGGCAACAGCTGTCATTTTTTACATGCTCTCAGACCCATGTTAAGGTTTCACATGCATTCTCTTATTTCTCAGCCTCATAGCTGGCCAATGGGTAGGTATTATTTTGCTGTTTTATAAAAGGGACATTGAGCCATAGAAATGTTATCTACCTTGACCAGCTAGTAAGTGATATAACTATCATTCAAACCCAGGTCTATTTGGGCTCTCAAACTTCACAATATTGCCTCATATTTTTTTGCTATTAATAGTTGTTGAATAAGTTATTAACTATTTTCAGTTAACCTAAAATTTTAGTCAGCTTTAAGAAACTTCCCAAATTCTTGCTTTGGGAGAGCAATTTGCTCCCTTAAATATTATTTGAAAAAAGCAAATCACTGGCTGCCTTTGGACATATTATCTATGGTGCTCAGAGGGTATTTGTTGAAATGATTGTGAGAGTAGGGCTGTTTAGACAAGAATAGATTGGAAGGTAGAATCTGTTTGCTGACATCAGAATAGTTTTTCTCTAATTCTTCATCATCATGTAATTAGACACATAGATACTCACTTGTCTGTACATTTAGGGCCAACCTTCTAGAGACTTGATTCCTCTTCTTCTGTCATTGTCACCTGACAAAGGCCATGTATCATGCTTAATTCCTGAGACACCGGGGTTTCAAAGACAGAAAGAGTTTATTACTAGTTGCATAATAGGAGAGCAAATGGCCTAGCAGCCCAAAATCTGTCTCTCTGAACTGTTAATTCTGATGGTTTTATTAGAGAAAAGATGGGCAGGGTTTAGGATAATGAGCAGAGTGGCCCCAGATGATGTCATTAGAGGTGATCTAATTATTGAGCATGCGCAGATTGATTACGTGCTTAGTCACAGAATGTGTGTAAGAAAAAGGCAGAATGAGGTACAGGGGACTTGAAGGTTCAAGTCTAAGCTACTGTGCATGTCAGGTGGGCCCATTTTGGTTGGATCCAGTCTCAGGTATCAAGATTATTTTGGACTTGGTGTAGGTAAATTCTGGGCTGACCCAAAACCATTCCTTCATATACACGAAGAGCTGTCTTTAGTCATCACAAGACTCTAAAGTTGAAAAACTGAATAACTGGGTACAAATGAAGGTGAGTCACACGGTTTTTACAATCACAGGGGCAGAAGATAAGGGCTACACAATCATTATCAGAGATCAAGGCAGCTGGATTACAATTTAGAGATTTCAGGCAATTTTGTCTGTCTACTCCAGTATACCAGAAAGCAAAAAAGGAATATCTATATAATGATTCAGTAATCAAAATCATCCCTTAAATCCTGAATTTGCGGTTACATGGGCTCATTTCAAGTTGTAGCTCTGGGGTCTCAGTGCTTGGAGGGCATACCTTTCAGACACGGTACTGAAGCTCAGCAGGCCTTTCCATGGGTGGGGGAGGCAAGAACATAGCAGGTGAAAGCATCTACCAAGTTGTATTTACTTAGTTTAGTTGCAGCTGTCAGGAGAAGGCTTTGTAATTTGTTGCTTCTTCTACCATGATAGCTGAGATGGGGGCAAGGCAGGCAGCCCTGAGTCTTGACAGGAGTGGTGTGGACTAAGATCAGCTCACTCATTGCTGTAACAAGCCAATAGGCGTGCCATCAGAGAACCGGGATCTTACTGAGATGTTTTTCTTGCCCAGAGCCTGTGTTTTGCAGTGGGGAGAGGAAGAGTGGATTGCAGATTTAGCAGGTTTATCCAGAGCTACCCCATCTGTGTCTGTCTCATGTGCATTTATTATTTTGTTCCTTCTTTTTCCTTCTGAATCAAGCTTGATACTCTCTTTGACCTTTCTGATCTTGCCCATCAAAGAAAGAGCCACTTTTTCCAAACCACAGCTTTGCATTAAAGGGATCCTGCAGACCCTCTTTAGACAAGGTCTGTGTTTCCAGGGACACAGGTACCAGTTTCACTGCATTCTTAGCCCTATTCGTTTAGTACGAATTTCCATTTATGGGTCAGTACCTGGGTGTGAGAGGTGTGGCCTGTAGGGGAAGTCAGAGGTGGGATCAATGATTCAGGCCCCCGAAAGATTCCAGACACTGTTTCGGTCAAGGTGGTCACCCTGTCTGGTCTGTCTTCCTGACAGCGTGAGCCATGTCAGGTAGGCTATTGTTCATCACACAACCACACTAGCACACCGCAAGGCTGGTCAAAATGATTTGACTAGAAATTAAAGTCAAAGTGTTTCTCGAGACCCTTGGGCCCGAGCAGGCACAATTAAGGGAAAACAAGCAACAAGTAGAACATCTTCAGACCCCTGCTGGTGCTCCTTCAGAGGGCCAACTCCTCTGAATATAAGGCTGTAGTTCACTTTAAGGTAGAATTAGTCTTGCTCTACTGTATTTTGTGAACCACAAATACAGTCAGTGACTTTATGTTTCATCCCCATGTCTGCTAATGATATCTCTAAAGGTCTCTATCTTTTGGAGATGGTGAGAACCTGAAAAAGGGTGTAATGTAATATTTATTGTACCTTCTGATAATTTATGGGGTTCTAAGTTTTAGTCTTCCATTCTTTAATTATTAAAAGAAATAAATGAAGGAATCATTGCACCCCTAGGGCTTGGGTGCATTTGCTGAGAAGGAAACTTTAACTTGGGATGAGAGTGGTGACCTCATGTGTCAAGAGAAGCACAATGGTTTGATTCCTCCAGCTCTGTGATTACGGAGAATAACTGGGAACTCTTTAGATGTTCTTCCTGTCCCCAGACCAAAAGGGTGGTGCTCTTTAGGGGAAGGGACAAACTTCATGCAACAAAACAAGAATGTGAGAAATAGGGTGAAGTTTTTTTGTACCCTCAGTGGCAAGGATAATCCTGAGAGGAGTGTTGCTATTGAGGGATGAATGAATCTCTATATATTCAGAAATCTCTGAGTCGCAGGAATAGTGTGTTACAAATGCGGGCACTGCTGAAGGATTTGCAATTAGACCATTCAAATATCTCAGGATTCTGGAAGGAGCGTTGCTTGTCTGGATAGATGGGGGAGTGCATCAGGTTAGAGAGGATGCCACTACCAGCGAGGATGGCTGCTCATGCTGCAACACCTCCCTTTATCGGCACCTCTTGCTCATTGTGTTCTGATACATATTTAACAACAGGCTCCCCCTGCTTTCCCAGAAGGGCTTGTTTTTTAGTGTTTGCCAGTTTTCATGGTGTAAATACTCCTAATACTCCCACGATGCTTGGTTTCAAGGCATCAATCATGGTGGAGTTGGGAAGAGATATGTACACTCAGCCCTTGTGAGCTAGTGTGAGCTGACTCCAGCACTCCACTATTCCTCATTTCATTCTCAGCTGCCCATGGACTGCCAGCACGCAGCTCCTGGGACTCAGGTATCTGGTCTTATTCCTGGACAAAGAAGGGCCGATGTGAATCTTATCTCCTTTACTACTTTTGTGAACTGGACTTGAGGAACTTAGAAACCTTCCCTTCCCTTCTCTGGGAGTAGCAGTAGTGTGTTAGAGGCTGAACACAGTATTTCTTAATAATGAGAAACTGTTTTCTTTTTGGATTCAATCTGGAAGATATTATTTCTACCAAACTACCAGAGACTATAAAATTTCTTTCCCATCACAGCAGAGGTGCAGGAGATATGATTACAGCAAGAGGTAGAAGGTTGAGTTTTAAGAGTGAATGAAGAAAGCAGCCAATTCTAGAATTATAAGTGACAAGTGATAGAATTTTTATACTGCATATTGTCAGAAGTCAAAACCTCACAGGAAATACATTGGGAACCACACTATGCTTAATAAAGTCTGAACTTGGGGCAATTGCAGACTGAGGGACAGATGATTTTCTAAAATAAATACTGAGATACTGAATGTCTTGATATAAAAGTGTAACCAACCCAGTGCAAACAAGAAAGATGAAAACAAAAAAAAGAATACTGATTGGATGGAGACAGAGATTATTTATCTAGGGCTTAGAACTTTACTGTGCATTAAAGATTACAGAGGGAATTTATTTAAAATACGGTCTGCAGGGGTGGCAGACTCTGCCACTGCCCTGCCCATGTTCCTGGGCACCCCCGATTCCTGTGTACCCCACCTCTCCCACACTACAAGCGCCTGCCATTCCCTGCCTGGGGGCTTTCCCTCTGACTGTAGGAGCCTCCATCTGCGTGCATGGCTGGCAGAAGTACTGGGGAGCTAGTGCCCCCAGGAGCAGACCTCAATCAGTCATTGGTGGGAGTTGGAGAATAAGTACCCCAGCTTTCTTATCCTTCAAGAGCTGCAACTTTGAGGTATGTGCTACACCTAGGGATCTTCTAGGGATCCCTGGGGGGCCTAAAATTCGTTTGGGAAATCCGTGAGCTCAAAGCCCTTTTTGATATAATCCTAAAATGATTATTTGCCTTTTTCACCCTCATTCTTTGATAAGCATTTAGTGGGGTTTCCCAGAGGTGAAATGTTAAATCTCTGATGACTTACAGAATGTGTGCCTGGGAATT
>PVIY010063387.1:0-10516 GCA_004026745.1 Myrmecophaga tridactyla | reverse complement strand
AAACATTAGGTCTAAGACCATAAAACAGTTAGAGGAAAATGTAGGGAGATATCTTATAAATCTTATAATTGGAGGTGGTTTTATGGACCTTACACCTAAAGCAAGAGCACTGAAGAAAGAAAGAAAGAAATGGGAGCTCCTCAAAATTAAACACTTTTGTGCATCAAAGAACTTCATCAAGAAAGTAAAAAGAAAGCCTACACAATGGGAGACAATATTTGGAAACGACATATCAGATAAAGGTCTAGTATCCAGAATTTATAAAGAGATTGTTCAACTCAACAACAAAAAGACAGCCAATCCAATTACAAATGGGAAAAAGACTTGAGCAGACACTTCTCAGAAGAGGAAATACAAATGGCCCAAAGGCACATGTAGAGATGCTCAACATCCCTGGCCATTAGAGAAATGCAAATCAAAACCACAAGGAGGTATCATCTCACACCCACCAGAATGGCCATTATCAACAAAACAGAAAATGACAAGTGCTGGAGAGGATGTGGAGAAAGAGACACACTTATTCACTGTTGGTGGGAATGTCAAATGGTGCAACCACTGTGGAAGGCAGTTTGGCGGTTCCTCAAAAAGTTGAATACAAAATTGCCATATGACCCAGCAATACCATTGCTAGGTATCTACTCAGAGGACTTAAGGGCAAAGACACAAACGGACATTTGCACACCAATGTTTATAGCAGCATTATTTACAATTGCAAGGAGATGGAAACAGCCAAAATATCCATCAACAGACGAGTGGCTAAACAAACTGTGGTATATACATATGATGGAATATTATGCAGCTTTAAGACAGAATAAACTTATGAAGTATGTAACAACATGGATGGACCTTGAGAACATTATGCTGAGTGAGACCAGCCAAAAACTAAAAGACAAATACGGTATGGTCTCACTGATATGAACTGACATTAGTGAATAAACTTGGAATATGTCGTTGGTAACAGAGATCATCAGGAGATAGAAATAGGGTAAGATATTGGGTAATTGGAGCTGAAGGGATACAGACTGTGCAACAGGACTGGATACAAATACTCAGAAATGGACAGCACAATACTACCTAACTGTAATGTAATTATGTAAAAACACTGAATGAAGCTGCATGTGAGAATGATAGAGGGAGGAGGGCTGGGGACATAAACGTAATCAGAAAGAAAGATAGATGTTAAAGATTGAGATGGTATAATCTAGGAGTGTATAACAATAGTGAAATGTACAATGTACAAATTTTAAAAATGTTTTTGCATGAGGAAGAATAAAGGAATGTGATTATTGCAGGGTGCTGAAAATAGATGGTAATTAATATTTTAAAATGTCACCTTATGTGTGAGACTAAAGCAAAAAATGTTTGTTACAAAATTTATATTTTGACTAGAGCATTTCCTAATATAACTTATGTAGATAGTTTGATTGAATGTCATAAGTACTTGGAATCTCAGGTAGGACATGAGATTTTGTTGGTTTGTCCAGAGTGATGCCCCGATGAATCCCAGAGTGATTTGATCAGTGAGTGGAAAAGTATTTGTAAGCCTCCTTTGGGGAATGGTGAGAGCGGGGAGAAATTCAACCTCCCCAAGTCGAATTCTTGATATTCTCACAAGCAACGTGGACAACCAAAGCTACAGGCTGAACCCCCAGTCTTGGGGTTTGTTCATATGAAACTTAACCCCACAAAGGATAGGTCAAGTCTACTTAAAATTTAGGCCTAAGAGTCACCCCCAAGAGAGCCTCTTTTGTTGCTCAGATGTGGCCTCTCCCTCCAGCCGACATGACGAGCAGTCTCACCATCCTCCCCATCTCTGCGTGGGACATGACTCCCAGGGGTGTGGACCTTCCTGGCAAAGTGGGACAGAGATCCTGGAATGAGCTGAGACTCAGCATCAAGGGACTGAGAAAAACCCTAGAATGAGCCGAGAATTAACATCAAGGGATTGAGAGAACCTTCTCAACTAAAAGGGGGAAGAGTGAAATGAGACTAACTGTCAATGGCTGAGAGATTCCAAACAGAGGCGAGAGGTTATCCTGGAGGTTATTCTTATGCATTAGGTAGATATCACCTTGTTGTTCAAGATGTGGTGGAGAGGCTGGAGGGAACTGCCTGAAAATGTAGAGCTGTGTTCCAGTAGCCATGTTTCTTGATGATAATTGAACAATGATATAGCTTTCACAATGTGACTCTGTGAATGTGAGAAACTTGTGTCTGATGCTCCTTTTATCTACCATATCAACAAAAGAGTAGAACATATGGAATAAAAATAAGTAATAGGGGGAACAAACGTTAAAATAAATTTAGTTTGAAATGTTAGTGGTAAATGAAAGCGAGGGGTAAGGGGTATGGTATGTATAACTTTTTTTTCTCTATTATCATTTTATTTCTTTTTCTGTTGTCTTTTTATTTCTTTTTCTGAATCGATGCAAATGTTCTAAGAAATGATGAATATGTAACTATGTGATGATATTAAGAATTACTGATTGTATATGTAGAATGGAATGATATCTTATTGTTTTGTTTGTTTGTTAATTTTTTTAATTAATAAAAAATCATATAAAAATCATACAGTAATTTTCCTTTTGTGTCTGACTTATTTCACTCAGCATTATGTCCTCAAGTTTTATTCACATTGTCCTATGTTTCAGGACCTCATTTCTTCTTACTGCTGCATAATATTCCATCGTATATATATATACCACATTTTGTTTATCCACTGATCTATTGATGGGCACTTTCCATCTTTTTTGCAACTGTAAGTAATGCTGCTATGAACATCAATGTGGTAATGTCTTCACAAGTCACTGCCCTCAGCAGTTTGGTTATGTACCCAGTGTTGGTATTGCTGGGTCATAGGGCAACTCAATATTTAGTTTTCTGAGGAATTGCCAAACTGTTTTCCACAGCAGCTGCAGCTTTATACCTTCCCACCAACAGTGAATGTGTCCCTGTTTCTCCACATCCTCTCCAATATTTGTAGTTTTCTGTATGTTTCAATAGCAGCCATTCTTATAGGTGTGAAGGGATATCTCATTGTTGCCTTGATTTGCATTTCCCCTAAGGATAATGAAAATGAGCATCTCTTCATGTACTTTTTAGCCATCTGTATTTGCTCTTCAGCAAAGTGTCTATCTATATCTTTTGCCCATTTTATAATTGGGCTGTTTGTCCTTTTGATTTTGAGTTGTAAAATATCTCTATGTACACTGGATATCAAGCCTTTATCTGATATGTGGTTTCAAAATATTTTCTCCCATTGAATAGGCTGCCTCTTTACCTTTTTGACAAAGTCCTTTGAGGCACAGAAGCTATTTTCTTAAGGATTTCCCATTTATCTATTTTTTCTTTTGCTGCTTGTGCTTTAGATGTAAAGTTTTAAAAAGTACTTTCTATCACTAGGTTTTAAAGATGTTTCCCAGCATTTTCTTCTATAAGTTTTATGACACTGGCTCTTGCATTTAGATTTTTAATCCATTTTGAATTAACTTTTTTTTTTGCATGGGGAAGCACCAGGAATCGAACCTGTGTCTCCGGCATGGCAGGTGACAACTCTGCCTGCTGAACCACCATGGCCCCCCTGAATTAACTTTTATATAGGGTGAAAGGTAGAGGTCCTCTTTCATTCTTTTGGCTAATGATAACCAGTTCTCCCATGCCCACTTATTTAAAAGAGTATTCTGTCCCAGTTCAGTGGATTTGGGGGCCTTATCAAAGAGCATTTGCCCATAGATTTGGTTGTCCGTCTCTGCACTCTGGACTCAATTTCATCGGTTGATACTCTGTCTCTGTGCCAGTACCATGCTGTATGGACCACTGTGGCTTTATAGTCAGCTTTAAAGCCAGGAAGTGATGGTCCTCCCACTTTGCCCTTCCTTTTTAGTGTGTCTTTAGCTATTCAGTGTCTCTTTCCCTTCCAAATAAATTTGATAACTAGCTTTTCCAAGTCTTCAAAGTAGGTTGTTGGGATTTTGATTGGTATTACATTGAATTTGTAGATCAATTTGCGTAGAAATGACATCTTAAGGACATTTAACATGGAGAGTCTTTCCATCAGTTTAGGTCATTTTTTATTTCTTTTTACAATGCTTTGTAGTTTTCTGTGTACAAGTCATTTTCATCCTTTGTTAGGCTTATTCCTAGATTCTTGATTCTTTTGGCCACTATTTTAAACAGCTCTTTTCTGTTAATTGTCTCCTCGGTTACGTCATTGCTTTTGTATAGAGGCGTTACTGATTTTTGTAGATTAATCTTGTATCCCGCCTCCTTGCTGAATTTGTTTATTAGCTCAAGTAGCTTGGTCATAGATTTCTCAGGGTTTTCTAAGTATAGGATCATTTCACCTGCAAATGTTGAAAGTTGTCCTCCTTCCTTTCCAAATGGGTACCTTTTATTTATTTCTCCTGTTTAATTGTGCCAGCTAGTACTTCCAGGACAATGTTGGATAATGGTGGTGACAATGGGCATCCTTGTCTCATTCCTGATCTTAAGGGGAATGTTTTTAGTCTCTCACTGTTAAGTATGATGCTGGCTATGGTTTTTCATATATGCCCTTTATGATATTGAGAAAGTTTCCTTCTATTCCTAACTTTTGAAGTGTTTTTATCAGGAAAGTATGGTGGATTTTGTCCAATCCTTTTTCAACATCAATCTATTTAATCCTGTAATTTTACCCTTTCAATCTGTTAATGTGCTGTATTCCACTGATTGATGAACCACCCTTGTGTTCCTGATGTGCACTGCGCTTGGTCGTATTGCACGATTCTTTTAATGCGTCAGTGGATTTGATTTGTTATATTTTCTTAAGAATTTTTGTATCCTATGTTCACTAGGGAGATTTATCTGTGGTTTTCCTTTCGTGTAGTATCTTTTTCTGGTTTTGGTATTAGAGTGATGTTAGCTCATAAAATGAGTTAGGTAGTGTTCCTTTTTCCTCAGTATTTTGGAAGGGTTGAGCAGGATTGGTGTTAGGTCTTTTTGGAATGGTTGATAAAATTCACCTGTGAAGCAGTCTGGTCCTGGCCTTTTCTTTGTGGGAAAATTTTCAGTGACTGATTGAATCTCTTTACTTGGATTGGTTGAGACCTATTTCTTGAGATCTATTATTGAGATCTATTTCTTCTCAAGTTAGTATAGGTAGTTTGTGCGTTTCTAGGAATTTGTCTATTTCTTCTAAGTTGTCTAGTTTGTTGGCATATAGTTGTTCATAATATTTTCTTATGATTTTTAAAATTTCTTCAGGATCCATGGTAATGACCCCTCTATCATGTCTGGTTTGGTTTATCTACATCCTCTCTCTTGTTTTCTTTGTCAGTCTAGCTAGGGGTCCATCAATTTTATTGATTTTCTCAAAGAACCATCTTTTGGTTTTGTTGGTTCTTTCTATTGTTTTATTGTTCTCCAGTTTGTTTATTTCTGTTTTAGTCTTTGCTATTTCTCTTCCTTTATTTGCTTTGGGGTTAGTTTGCTCTTCTTTCTCTAAATCTTCCAGGTAAGCAGTTAAGTCCTCAAGTTTTGCTCATTCTTGTTTTTTAATATAAGCATTTAGTGCAATAAATTTCCCTCTCAGCACTGTCTTTGCCGCATTCCATGAGTTTCGATATGTTGTATTCTCATTATCATTCATCTCCAGATATTTACCAATTTCTCTAGCAATTTTTTTCTTTGACCACTGGTTATTTAAGTGTATGTTGTTCAATCTCCATATATTTGTGAAAGCTCCAGTTCTTTGGTGATTATTAATTTCCAGCTTCATTTCATTGTGATCAAAGTGCTTGGGATAAAATCAATCTTATTAAATTTATAAACACTCAGTTTGTGTCCCAGCATATGTTCTGTCCTGGATAATGTTCCATGTTTGCCGGGGAAGAATGTTTATCTTGGTGTTTTGGAGTGTCATGACCTAAATATGTCTGTTAGGTCTGACTCGTTTATCCCACTCTTTATGTTGTCTGTTTCCTTGTTGATCCTCTGCCTGGTTGTTCTGTCTATAGATAGAGACTCTCTTTGATTACTCACACCCTGGGTCCACAGTCCCCCTCATTACCTCCCAACCCCTATCATGTTCCATAGTGCAGGAGTGCATTCAATCCACTTTGCCCCATCATCTTCCCAGATGTTTTTATACCGATCATGTTTGAGCAGTTCGTTCCTTTCTGGTCAAACAAGATATTTTAGGCTCCTCCTGTACTTTCCTTGCTCAGCCCTTGAATCAACCTTCCCCGCCAAGATCCTGGCTTCTTTTGGTGGGAAAGTATTTAGAAACAAAGGTCTGGATGCCAGGTGTGCCTAATACTGGGATATCAGCACCTAGAGACTTTTCCAGCCAAGATAAAACATAAATAATTTAAAAATCATTTATTCATCCTGATGTCTCTAATTACAGTCCAATAGCACAGGCCTCTTTGTTGCTTTCTCCCATAATTAGAACCCTCACTGGAACCATAAGTATATACATTCATTTGTCTGATCTCTTTAACCTTCATTAGATGCCTTTGTGCCATTATGCTAGTTGTTCTTAATAATGTCTGGGTGCTTGATATACCCTTTGCCCATATTTTAGTTTTAAGACATTGGCAGCACTCTGAGACAAGAGTCAGTTCTCTTCTTCGTCTCTCTGCTCAGGGTGGATAGACAGGCCAAGACTCTAAGCACATCTGTGTCTCCCTTACCAAATTGCAACAGTGCGGGTTTAGAGCAAGAATGACTGAAAGCACATAGGTCCTGTCCACCTGCTTTGCTCCACAATCTTTCTGGTGTGGTTATCCCCTTGCACACTTCTGAATTTAGCAAGTTGAAGTAAAGTTTGTTATTCTTAGTTGATTAATCAGAGATTAAGACCAAAGCTGTATTTCTTTCATCACTGGGGTTCCCCAACCCCAGACACATGAATGGGTAATTAATACATGTTTGTTGAGTGAATGATTGGGTGAGAGGCTGTACTAAAATCTCTTTTGCATTTTGTTGTTCTCAAATTGCATAAGAAGAACCATATTAGATGCAAATTTCTGCACCCTATCCCAAGATAGTCTGAATCTAAAGAGTGTGGGGTTGGGCACAGAATCTGCAGGTCAAACAGCCCCTTATTAGTGATCCTTGCAATTGTGAAGCATCATTTTCATCACACAGATCAGGACCTGAAATCATCTTGGTTAGTTATTTGTCCATCTTTCTGCTCCAGTGGAATGTAACCAGCAAGAAGGCCAATTTTTTACCTGTCTTCCTCTTGGATGCATTTCAGGAGTCACTTTTAGATCAGGTGCTGCACAAATATTTGTCCAATTAATGAATGACTTTTTACGGTCACCTCTAGTTGCAATATTCCAGGAATTTCTGTTGAGCTCTTGCTGAAATTTGGAAACAGAGAATGAATGAACTGGTGAGTGGAAGACCTGCTGTCAGAGAGCAGGGGGGAGGAGGAGGCTACCAGGCCTGGGAGTGGCCTTGTGTGTGGCCTTAATGGTGTTAGCTTTCATGGTGGGGTTTGTGGCGCCCGTGACATCGTAACTACGGAGAGCAGCCACCTCAGGTTGGGCGATGCCATGACGTCATTCCTGAGGAGCTCAGACCCTGCGCTCTGGCTCGCGGCAGGTCTTGGCCGGGGGATGGGTGCCCTGACATCCACCGACAGAGGCCTGAGGGGCACAGCTTCCAAGCAGCAACTCCGGTGGGCGGCGCCATGATTTCCCGCCTGAGGAGCCTGACCCTGACAGGAGTGGGGTGCTACCTGGGCGCTGCATGACGTCATGCCTAAGGGCGCAGCTGCGTTCCACCGGTTGGGGTCCCCTACGCCGTGTTGTCCTGGCTGAAGAGGCCTGAGGGGTGTAGGGGAGGGGCGCAGCCTGGCGGAGAGAGACCCAGACCCCAGTGCCAAGGCGAGGTGGAGAGCAAGTCCTTTGAGTTCCGGGGCGTGCAGCGTCCGCCCTCTGTGGTGGGAAGATGGAGGAGATCGCCAGCCTCGCTGTACCGCCCAGCGGCGAGTGAATCGTCACCTGCCCCAAGTCCGGTGAGCTCTGAGGCGGCCGTGTAGATACCGAGTCTCATGATTTCTCATGAGAGATGAGGAGATTGCACCTGTTTGGTTCATTTAAGTCCAATTTTAAGACAATCCTTGGGGAAGGAGATGGTAGGGAGACTGATGTCTTAGTGTTGTGAACGAGGTGACACTGCCTTTAAGGCGAACCAGTGACACCAGGGAAGCCAGGCTGAAAAGCCAACAGAGGAGCCAAGGAGGACCCAGGAATGAGGGTTCAAATGAGGAAGGAAGTCAGGGATACAGCCTGGAGGAGGTGTTGGGGCCTGGACATTGAGGGCTGGTGGGACAACCAAGGCTGAGCTCCTGTGGTCATGGCTGTGAGTGGGTCCCAGCCACTTCCTGCCTCTGGGTTTAATCCGTGATGGATCCGCAGCTGGGAAGTGGTGGGGTTTGTGGAGGGAGCCTTCTACTGGAAGTGAGAACAGGGCTGTTGTGCCCTTGGCAAAGCTGGGGCTTGGAAAGCTGCAATTCTCACCTAGGTTTCCTCATCTGTTTACTATTGTATGACTGTGAACTGCCCCTTTTCGTCTTGGAGCTTACTTCTCCTCATCTGAATCACGGGGATTATCTGAGAAATTGAAGATACTGTATGTGAACCTATGTGAAATGGGGGAAACACTCTAGGAGGCACTCAGCTCGAGGTGGCTTCCATGTCCTATATCCTTTCTGCAGAGAGAGACCCGCCCTAGGAGCTTTCTAAGTGTCTCTTGGGAGATTACATCTAAACCCTGATGTGGCTGGAGCTGCAGTTGGGCAGTGGTCCTACCTGGAGCTCCCAATTCCTGTACAGTGGGGGTCCTGCTCTGTTGAGTTGCACTTTCAAAAGTTATGTTGCTGCTGTTTCAGATCTCAGCAGATTTCTGGCTGTAAAATATTGATGTCCTGTGGCTCTAGAATCCTGGTGGGGGACATTTGCAGGCAGGTCAAACCCATGTGTTTATCTCTGCTTCCTCTTAAAACCTCACTAAAATGAAAATAAAGAAACAGAAAGCTCTGAGTATGAGAATGGGAGAATTGACCATTGAAGATCCCTTATGCATAGATGAGTGGTAACTGATCAAGCAGTGTCACCCTCTACAGGCCTACAGAGCAGGAGGGTGGCAGCCAGGTGGAGGCAATTCCATCTGCACAACTGTAGAAAGGCAGGAACTAGATGCATCTAGTACCTGAGAAGGTGGCAAATGATGTGTGGGATTGAGAACAGTATACGTTTGCAAGGATGGATTTCTTCTTTGGTGAAGGTGATCCAGAGAGGCTGTGGATTTGGGGATTTGAGCCTAGCTAAAGGAAGGAATCAAGTGCATTATTACAAGGGGGTCATGTGAAAGCATCATATTGAAAGGTGAGATTTGCATCTGTTTTAGTTTGCTAAAGTTGCCAGAATGCAATATACCAGAAATGGGTTAGCTTTTATAAAAGGAATTTATTAAATTACCAGTTTGCATTTCTAAGGCTGTAAAAATGTCCTAACTAAGAAATACAGAGAAAGATTCCTTGACTTAAGAAAGGCATATGGCTGACGTCTGCTGGTCCTTTGGCTTCTGATTTCAACCAGCTTCCCTGGGGGCGTTTTCTTTTTGCATCTCCAAATGTCTCTATGTTGGCTCTAAGCTACTTCCAAAATGGTTCCCCTTAAGGAATCCAGTAAGCTGATTAAGATCACCTTGAATGGGTGGAGTTGTGTCTCCATGGAAACCACCTAATCAAAAGCTCTCATCCACAACTGGGGGGGGGGGAGTCATATCTCCATGGAAACAACCTCATCAAAAGGTCCCACCCTAAACAATAGGTCTGCCTCCACAAAATTGGATTAGGGAAAAGAACATGACTTTTCTGGGGTACGTATCTGTCTCAAGCCAGCCCATATTACAGCTCCCAGGCAGGAGATCAGAGGCATCCTCTCTGGAGAAATTGATCCATAGAAAAGATCTACAGATATTTACATTGGGGAGTATCCCATGGAAATGCCTGGAATGGCCCTGAGAAAGCACCTAGGATGGGTGCCTTCACACACATGCAGCCCTCCAGTCAGCAAGCCCCATCTACCCACTGAGGCTGCTGCTGGTGTTCACTGTTATTTCGTAAACGCGGAATAATCCCTATTCAATACTGTATGTTTGAATCTGTAATTAGATCATCTCCCTGGAGATGTGATTTAATCAAGACTGGTTGTTAAACTGGATTAGGTGATGACATGTCTCCACCCATTTGGGTGGGTCTTGATAAGTTTCTGGAGTCCTATAAAAGAGGAAACATTTTGGAGAATGAAGGAGATTCAGAGAGAGCAGAGAAGAAAAACATAGTCACAAGAAGCAGAGAGCCCACAAGCCAGCGACCTTTGGAGATGAAGAAGAAAAACGCCTCTCGGGGAGCTTCAAGAAACAGGAAGCCAGGAGAGAAAGCTAGCAGATGACGCTGTGCTCGCCATGTGCCCTTCCAGCTGAGGGAGAAACCGTGACTGTGTTCGCCATGTGCCTTCTC
>PVIY010063386.1:0-10517 GCA_004026745.1 Myrmecophaga tridactyla | reverse complement strand
TAAGCAGAAGAGCTGATGGCCTATTGGTCCAAAAATCTGTATCCCCAAGTCTCAGGAGTTCAGCATTTTTACGGATTCAAACAAGGGGGGATGGAATTGTTACAATTAGAATACTGAATCTACATAGGGCGGAGACCAGACTAGAATAGCCATCATAATAGAAAGTGTAGACAAGGGTGAGATTAGTCGAGTTTCAGTAATTTCAGGTATTAACTTCTGCCTATTCCATAATATAGATAGGAAACATCTACATAATGATTCACTAATCATAACCATCTCCTAAATTCTAAATTCTCCGTTACAAGAAAGCTAGAATGAGGCAGTGAACAGCCAAACTTCCCCGAAGTCCGCTGGGGGCCCCAAGAGGTGCGGACCTGTCCCGAGATGCCACGGGGCGTACAGAGAGCCCCCAGGCTGCCTGGAGACGCCCAACCCCCGAGGATCCGCCCCGCCCACACAGGCCCCGCCCCGGCCCGGTCCCGGCCCGGCCTGCCCCTCACCTCCGGGTCTTGTCCTCCCTATGGCGCCACAGCCCTCTCCGCTTCGCCCCTACGCCGGCCCATACTGACCCCCTTCCTTGGGGTGGGCCACCCCGCCGGGAGTCGGGAGGATGGGAGGAGAGGGCGGCGCGGACGCGAGGAGGGGGCGGTGCCTGGGGCGGAGAGGAGCGCAGCATTGCGGCCTCAGACACAAAGAGCTGCCGGCGGGACGCGGGGTGGAGCCACGTGCCCGCCCTGCGACCCCAACGCGGCCCCGGCCCTGAGTGCGCCTCTACGCAGGTGAGTTGGGCAGCGCGGTGTTGCGGGGAGCGCCCCGAGCCGCTGCTCCCGCGAATGTGTGGGTCGGGGATCTGGGCTTGGCTGCGCGCCCCTGCCCGCGGGCTGCCGAGGGAGGGTGCGCGGAGGAGGGGGTTTGCACCCCCCAGGCCCGTGCCCCAAGGAGTCGGCAGGTGGGGCAAAGCGTCCGGGGCCCCGCGGCGTTGGAGCAGGCTCATTGGGGTGGCAGCCCCTAGGCTCCTCCGCCACCCTCGTCCCACCCCCACCCTGTGCCCCGGCGCCCTAGGGCAGGCCCCTGCCAGGGGTTCGCATCCTGAATTCGCCTCGGGGTGCGTGGCGAAAGGGACTTCAGTGGGTAGGGGGACCAAAGTTTCGATAAGTCTGACGTGGTGGCTGTCACCCTTGACGGCTCCGAGGCGGTTTTAGAACAGGGTATCCCGTGGGACCCCACCGCTAGATCAAACCTTTAAACAGCGGCCGTTTTCGAAGTGTTGCTGCGCCTTGGAATAGAGTTTTTAGTTTCCAGAACCTTTGGCTAAATGTCCGTTAGATAACCGGTGTGCGACCGGCGATAGGGTCGGGGCAGCTGTTTCATCTGTAACGTGGAGCGTAAACGGATAGCCGAGAAGGCGGCGGTCCCGAGCGACAGCGGAACTCCTTCCTTCCAGAGGCTTCCTGGGTCCCACGTCTGCCTACTTCTTTCAGTTTTTCCTGTCACCTGCCAATGTTGAATAATTCCATAGAATTATCCCCTTTACACAATGTATAGAATTTATCTATTTCCTTTTGTTGTACTAGGATTTTGCACTCGGGAATGATGTTTGAAATGAGGACACTGCTTGGTGGGATGGAGGAGTCTGTTGCGAATTGTTTCTGCTCTGCTAGCTGTTCAACAGTGCTGCCTTCCTCCCATCTGCCTGCTCAGTGGTAAATCCCAGGAGGAAACCAGTTTCACTGGAGTGTGAATCTTACCTGGTGTTAATGTCACATTTTTACAAGACTCTGTTGGCTGTTTGTTGGCACGAGACCCGAGGTGCAGAGGCAATGCTTCCTCTTTCTCCAGTGCCAGACTTAGGCCAAGCTATGGAAGAAAGGAGGGTTCAGGGAAAGAACCTCGGGGTCAGAGGGACCTTGGAGGAGAACTCATCCTCTTCTCTCTCTCCTCTAGGGAGAGGACGGTCAGGTGACAGGCTCAAGGCCACATGGTCAGTACTGTCCATAGGAGGAAGGGGTGACTAATGATGGTGGGTTTCCTCATAAAGGCCCTTTGTTGTGGTTTCCAGGTTTTTCACATTGAACTTAAAGTACTTTTAAAGGCAAAAAAAAGGGTGCATGGGTGCCTCAGTGGTAGAATCCACCCCTTCTTTTTTTTTTTTTTTTTGAGAATGAGAAGGTATCAACTCTTCTCCAAAGAATTTGAACTTCAGATAACATTTAGCTCTGTTATATGAGAATGAGAAGACTGTTGAGATGTATCCAGACTCTCCCCTTTTATGGCAAGTGGCTTTAGATGTTGGTGGATGGATGCTGCTTCTTTTCTTGTAAAGTAGCACTTGTGGCATTTGGGACTTGGGAGATGGGACTGCATTCTTTCTACCTTAGACGTTTCCCTTGGATCTTGCCACGAGCAATATGATGCTATATATCTTTCCTTCCCTGCCCCAAGAAAGATCTGGAAGCCTGAGGCACAAAAAGAATCAGTGTCCTGGCCTCACATTTCCTGGGAGTTTCAGGGATGGAGTCTGGGGTATGTTTTCTGGCTTGGAAGGATACCTCCAGCTCCACAGCCAATTGGCCTCCCAGCTCCTTGGTCACGCATATGAGAGGCAGTGGCCATGTCCGACCAGGCTCTAAGTTTGGGCTTACATTAGTCCTTGACCTCAAGTACAAATTAGAAATTCAGCCTCAAGGCCAGAGATTTGGTTAATCACAAGCAGAAGGCTCAAACTCAGGGTCAGATAGGACCTGGAGTTCTTTGGAGGGTGGTGGTAGCTGAGGCTTTTCTTTCCCTGACCTTGAATATCCTTGAGCCTTCAGGCAAGCATTCTCTGCCAAAGGATTCTGATAGTCCTGTGGTTTGTGACCATGGGATTGGGGGGGGGGGGGGGCTTTGGAGCCTGTCTCATGTTATTACACTCTTTAGACTGAAGTTGGACCTGCATCTGGTGCCAGTAGGCTTCACTTTTCTTTCTCTCAAATCTGATAACTCTTTCTTGGACTTTGGAGGGATAATAGCCAATCTGAGCCCAGTAGCCTTCTTGTTTCTTAAGGCTGGTGAATCATCTCCTTTGAGTTTAAGTCATCTATTGGGTCCTGAAATAAACCAAGTAAAGGGTCTCCAGAACGTACCGAGGACCGGGGCATGACCAGCAAATCAGCATCACCTGGGGAACCTGCTAGAGTGCACATACTCAGGCCCTCTGCATATCTGCTCAGACAGAAACCCTGGGGGTAGGACTGGCCCCAGTGTATTAATAAGCCCTCCCGAATCTTCTGATGCCACCAGATTTGGGAAGCACTGGTACATTTGCATACACACAATGCAAAAAAACCTAGTTTTTGTGCATTGACTTTTTTTTTTTTTAACGTAGGCAGGCATTGGGAAACTGCATTGACTAGTTTTCTCAGGAAAGGAAACTGGCAACTCCTTTTTTGATGTAATTCATCCTTTCACAATCTGGTACCTTATTTTGGGATATTCTTTAATTGTTTAATAAGTTAAGATTTTGGTATGTTGGAATTTCTCAAAGTGGTTATCATCACTTTATTTTTATTTTATTTATTGTTAATGTTGAAGATCTGAGGATAATTCATTTTTCTAAATCTCTAGGTTTTTCATGTTCCAGTGAAGAATCCTCTATTTGTAGATGCACATCAGTTAGGATATTTCTAGGTTCCAGTGATAGAAAACCCAGCACAGTCTGTCCTAAATACCTAGGAAGCTCATTTAAAAGAAGTCCCACTCCGTCACTCCTGAGAGTCCCTGCCTTGTCCTCTCAATGTGATGGGTTTCCCACCGTACCTCACTGCTTCACAGGGACCAGGGCAATTCTTTACTTTAAGAAAAAAGTTGAGTTTTCAGCATTGATAAAAAAAGCTGTGACTTGAGTGATCCTGCTTATACATCCTTAGTGAGAGGGCGACATGGTCACTGTTAGCTCAAATTCCATTTTTCAATAAGAATATTGATGCCAGTGAATTGTACTTTGCTTCTCTTGGGCTGGGATTGAGGATGTGGCAAACCCTAAGCCTCCAGGAGCAGGCAGACTCATAGCTGTGGGGCGAACCCCCTGTGAGTTCCCTTCACATTGGACGCGCCCAGGATCTCCCTCAGGGTCACAGATGGCATAAAAAAAAAACAGATTGTTTAGAAATAAACAAGGCAGTGTGCTCAATCTAGAGTTTGAGGAATAGTTTGTCACAACCCCAGAAAATTCTTTGGATCCAGAGCATCTCTACCTGCCTGTGCTCAGGGACCCTGAGGAGGGAGGTGCTGGGACTGTCAGTCCATGTGGCTTTGGGGCTTCTGGCTATGTTTATGGGAGGGAACAAAAGCCTCACCAGTCCACCAACTTGGGAGAGACTAAAGAACCTCCAACAAGGGCGACTCCTTCCCCTACATGCTCTGGGAATGTGTGTCTTTTGTGGGCTGGAGAATAAAACTGAAAACTCCCTGTCCCTATGATATCAGCGTTGGCCTTAAGAGGAGCGTGGGGAGTTGGTGACCCTGTGCTTTCCCCAAGGATGACTTGCAAGAGCAGACTGCAGACACTCTCCCCAAGCTCACTTGTGTTCCTGTGGCACCTACTGAGGCACCAAGGACCAAGCAAAGTTGGGTGACAGAGTGGGTTGGCTCCCCTAACCCAGGAAACTTTTTCTAACAGGATGTCTGTGAGTATCCAGTTATTGCAGCAGCATTTGTTGAATTTTTGTTTGTTTGTTTTGCTTGTTTTTTGGAAAGTGCATGGATTAGGAATCGAACTCAGGTCTCCAGCATGGCAGGCGAGAATTCTACCTTGCGCCCTGAAATTGATCAATTCTTGATACATTTTAAAATTCTTTTTGAATTTTCATTTTTTCCAATTGTGCATGTAAAATTATTCGTGGGTTTTACTACGTAACATTCTCATAATTCACCTTCATGTAAAATGTGACCGCTGTGCTGTGGATGCTGCCTTCACCAGATAACCACCGCCAGCATCGCCCGTGGAGATAGCAGGGCCTTCTGCTGAGATGCCCCAAGAAGGACATCCACCTGGGCCAGGGTTTCCTTACCAGGCCTGCCCCACCTGCACCTAATTATGCGGAGACATCAAACTCCATTTGCAGGATGGTCTTGGAATCAGCTGCTTCTTGGATTTGATGAAATGTGGCATTTCCTCTGAAGAGGTGGGGAAGGAAGACAGACTTTGGTGGCTTCCTGTCGTAATACTCTGCCGCCTGCCCATTTCCAACTCTGGGCCTCGTAAATATTTCAAACACAGCACCTTCCAGGCTAGGTTCCTGGCCTCACCCCTTCCTCACCCCGTGCCTGTCTTCCCCTGTGCCCCCAACCCATGGGGGGCAGTCACCTGCTTCTTAGCCAGGAACTGCTGTCTGATGGCCATGTGGATGAGCTTCAGGAACTGCCTGGAAAGGGGAGGCCCAAGGAGTTACTCCCAGACTGGGTTTGCCTATGGGCGCTGGCACTGGGGATCAGCCCTTGCTTGGTACTCCTTGGCACAGACATGCACTGCTTCACTTCCTTCCGGATTGTTTTCCTGTACTGGTACCACCTCCAGGGTGGGTTATGGTGCGGTTGGCTTTTAAACTGGATGCTTGCCACGACTTCTTCCTTGACTGCCAGGACCAGGCACACTTGACAGATTGCCCAGTGGCCTGATGCCCTTGCTCCTCTCCACCCTGGGGCCACCAGTCTCTGCAGCATTGGAAAATCTGTGGCACTGCATTAAGGCTCATTAGGCCTTGAGCCTCATTTGTGTCAGACTTGGAAATGGTGAGATCTTAAGTCCTTCTAGTTTACAGTAATCCCGTTTGATTGAGGAGAAACTTTGCATCGGCTCAGGATTGTAACAGTTTTAGTTTATTTTGCTTGGCACGGACTTCAAGTAATTGAAATAACAAGTACAGTGATTTCTCCATCACTTGGCTTCTCTCCTCGGCTTGCTGCATTTTATCTGCATTCAAGATATTAGTTCTTAGCTGTTTTGAATCTTCTTTTAGAGCTGCTGAGTTGTTAGTGTTGACACTGATCTTCACAGCAGGCTCATTCTTTAAAAGTGGAAACCCAGAGGTTCAGTTCTCAGATTCCATGGACATTTAAATACACGTCGAGAGCAAAGGTCAGCAGTATTTGTGTGGTGTGCATTTTTAGGTTCCTAATTGTATATCTGGGTTTCAGGAACAACTGTTGGAATAATCATAAGAAGGGAGTGAGTTGGTCTTAGAGTTTTCTAGCATTATAGTTGTTATAGGCTGCCTTATTCTTTCTATCTAATTTTTTATAGTCTGGTGAAGAGAAAGCGTCTTGCTGTTTTATGACAGATGAAAAGAATGGATTGAGAGAAGAAATGTTTGGTTGAAGTTTTGCTTTTTAATCTGGGGACTATTCACTTTAATGTTCTTTCCTTAGATTTACTAAAACAGATTTTTGCATGACACGAGGACTTTTTGGTTTGGTTTAGAACTGGAAGAGATGTTTTCCCATATATTCTTGATATCAGACTTTTTTAAATATTTAAAACTACTTTTGTATTCTTGTGCGCTGTTATATGCAGGAGGCTGTATGAAAAGGTTGGTTGTTCCAATTCTGAACAAAGACCTCAGTATGAGTCTTAGTTTACTTACCAGCTCTGTGGCCTCAGGCAGATTACTTAACCTCTCTGAGCCTCAGTTTCCTCACCTGTAAAATGGGGATAATGATGCCTGCCTCACAGAGCTAAGCAAGATGATTATGAACAGTGCTTAGTGATGTGTCTAGGACAGGTGCTCAGTCACTATTAGCTTTGTGTTATCAAGGGGTTATTTAGCAAGAGCAGCCTCTCTACTGCATGGCCAGAGACAGATGCACATCTCCAGTTGTGCTGACTGTCCATAAAGGACCTTGGTATCCGAGGGCTAAGTGTTGTAAATGTCTCCCAGAACCCTTATTTTTCTCCCTCAACCTTTAAGGGCATTTGACTGAAATAAAAATAAATCACAATTATCCACGCAAAAAAACCCCTCAGAACGGCAAAATATGCATGCATGTCAAAAACTGTAAACTTAAGTGACTTAAAGGAAAGAACCTTATTGTGCCCCTCCTGGTTCTGTCATTTCCTCCAAGTGTTCACGGGCCTTTTATGGAGCTAAAACCTGTGAGTGTGCTAGACTCCTTCATGTCCCTCTTTGTTCCTGCTAATTTCAGCATTTGTAAATTTGCTTCTTAGTTTTTTTTTCTCTGAAGATTTGTTGCACACTTTGTAGGTAGCTGTTAGGCCCTCAAAATACAAGGCTGGGTATCACACAATTACGTGTTCAAAGAATGCAGAGATACCAACTGCATAAAAACAATTTTATGGGGACGCTTAGGAGGAGCAGTAATTTGGGTGAGAGGAGCAGTAATTTGGGTGAGAATAAGAGGACACCAGGGAGTGTGGGGTAGACACTTCTGCATAAGCAAAGGATCAGAAGCATGAAAATATGGTCAGCCTGAGTATCTCTGATAACCCCAGCTCCCTTAGTCACCACACGCAGGCATCTTCTTCCCTCCTCCCTCTGTCTCTATTTTTTCCATTTTGTTCTTGCAACTCTTTCACTCCTTTGCCCCCAGTTTATCCCTCTTTCCCTGATTACAGAATATAAACTTAATTTTTCTGGGGGAGTATTTTAGCAAAGCTATTTTTAAAGCATGAAAAGGCCAATTGATCCTATAATTCTACTCACAGGAATTTATACTTAGGAAATAGAGATGCTTTCAAAAATTTGTTACTTAGGTGTTATTTATAATAGCAGAAAGTTTGAAACATATGGTCAACAATAGGAAACTGTTGGATGTACTAAGTACATCCTTAAAATTATTAAATCATTAAAATTTGTGAAGGATATTTAATAACAAGGTAGATAACATAAGCTTATCTAACATGTAATTTTTGTCACTGCCACTAAAGTAAAACATTCTGCTTACTGCATAAAAAGAACCTGTTTATGAGTGTACACTTTGGCGGAAAGTTTTAATTGCTATCGAAAATATATGCCATTCTGTGCTAAGGTTAGGCTTTTGAGCAGTTTGGCCTTACGAATAGTTTTCTATGAAGAGTCTCAAAGTCTTGTTTTCTTCCTCTTTAAATTTAAATAGTATGCGTCTTCCTCCTCCTTTCTCTGGCCCTTTCGTCACATGCCTGGTAAAGACAGGTGGGCAGTGGACTCTCCCACAGACCCTGTCGCTGGCTTGCCTGTCCTGGAGTGCTGGAAAGGTGTGGGCTAGCCCAGCACATGCAGGCCCACCTGAGACCCACTGGCCAGCCAGATGTGGTCATTTGCATTGGGAGTCCCGGACCCTGCTTTGAAAAGTGTGGAAAGCCTTTTCCTGAGTTGTTTTGTGTTTCTTTAATGATTGGCAAGACTGTAGCTATTAAACATTTGCTTCTTTCTATAATGAAAAGCCAGATTATCCCCTTAGGTAAATGTCTGCATTATGTGGGGGCATCTTGCGCCTGTTTTTCTAGATATCCTGACGAAGCTGGAAGACCCCGGGCAGGCAGCAGTGTCCTCATTGCTGGGCTCCCTGTCTGTACTTGCTAATACTGCATGAATGAGGCACTTTCACAGAAACATGTTGTTCTAAGAGCAGTCTTCGTTTTTTTCCAGGGTAGTAACATTCAGTTATCCAGGATCTCAAACAGTTTGGAACATAATGAAAGTTAGTGTTTATATGAATCCTCTCCTGGAATTTCAAGCTTTGTAAAGAACCAAATACTCCGACTAGCTGACAAAGGCCTGGTGGCTCTGCGATCAATGCTAATATTTTGATGGGGGCTCCTCCGTGCTGGGTGTAAGTTATCTATCCCTGTTCAGGAAGGAATACTTGAGTCTGGACTTGGCCTGCCTCCGTGTTTGCCTCTTGCCTCCTTTTTCAAAGAGGAAAATCTAGGTTACTAGTCCTCAGCTTCTCCTTCCTATCTCACACTGTATCCGCTGACATCTCATCTCTCCTGCACAGTGGCCTCCTGAGAGGAAGTGTACAGTTCAGTGGTCTGTCTTAGTGCATGTTCGTGTGAGCTTGAGAAGAATGCGTATTCTGCTGTCACTGGGTGAAGTATGCTGTTAATGTTAACTAGATACACTTGATTGAAGGTCATTGTAACTACAGCTGATTCTCATCATTCCCTGTGCTTCAGTGAGGTGGCCACAAATACCCCATTAGTGAATTCTGAACCATTGCTCCTAGGGAAAATACAGGGTTAGGTTCCTGTGAGCCTCTGGTCACATCGTTTTCATCAGCCAATCCATACATAACCTTGTTCAGGTGTGTTTCTGTTTGAAGATGCCCTATTTAGTATATATTGTTCATTAGCATTGACTTCATAGCCGGCAGCACTATGACTCATGCCTGAACTAAGCTTATCTGACATGTGTTTTCTCTGTAAGACACATCACCAGTGCCTTGTGCTTAGGAGCAGCAGCAGCCCTTCAGCACTTTGCTGGGGCCATTTTAAACAGCAAAATCACCAACAAAAAGCACAGAAATGTGAAAAATATGGCACTAATAGACTGTGAATAGGACACTTGTTCACAGTATGAGAGCTGAAATAAGGTAGAGTGTTGCTTGTTTAAACTCAGCTGGGAATATATGCCTCTGGCGACTCTCGTTTTTCTCTACTCTTAGTGTGTCCGCAATTACATGAAAGTGCCGTGAATTTGAATGGGGGTTGCAAATAGATTTTAGCAAGTAGGTGAATTTGCAAATACGGAATTGTGAATAATGAGTGACTATATAGCTGTACTGATTTTCTGCCTGCTGGATCTGACAGTTACTGATAGAGGGATATTGAAGTCTCCAACTATAATAGAGGATTTAACTATTTTTCCTTGCAATTCTGTTAGTTTTTGCTTAATATATTTTGGCACTGTTGTTAGTTGTATACACATTATGAATTATTATGTCTTCTAGGAGAATTGGTTCCTTTATCATTTATTATAATGTCCCTTTTTAATCCTGATAATTTTCCTTGTTCTGAAGTCTGCTTTGTCTGAAATTAATGTTTACCGCTTTCTTTTGATTAGTGGTTTATCTTTTTCTATCCCTTTACTTTTAATCTTTCTGTGTCTTTATATTTAAAGTGGGTTTTTTGTAGATGACGTATAGTTGGGTCTTGTTTTTTTAATCTACCCTGTCTCTATCTTTAGTTGGTGTTTCTAAACCATTTACATTGAAAGTGACTTGTTACAGTTGGATTAATATCTGCCATATTTGTATTGTGTTTTCTATTGGTTGCACTTGTGTTTTTTTTTTTTAATCCTCCCCTCTTCTGCCTTCTCTGGTTTGTTTTAACTTTTTATATGATTCCATTTTTTTCTCCACTCTTAACATGTCAACTATACTGCTTCTAAAAACTTTTTAAGTGGTTGCTCTAAAGCCTGTAATGCACATTTACAACTATTTTAAGCCCACTTTCAAAGAACACTATACCAATTCACAGGTAGTCCAGTTACCTTTTTTTTTTTTTAATTTGCATATGGGCAGGAGGCACCAGGGATCGA
>PVIY010063385.1:0-10517 GCA_004026745.1 Myrmecophaga tridactyla | reverse complement strand
ATTTAGGAATTTTAGCTTTTTATTCTTTCTGGAATAGCCACTAAAAATGTCTCCCAAACCATAGCCACTGAGTCTCACATGGAGCATTGCTTTTTGGCAAAGCTCCTTGTCTTCTAAAGATGTGTGGTGGCTCATCATGCGAGGTGACCATGGGAGATCACAGAATTGATTATTTTGCTACTTTGTCCCATCCCCTTAGACAAGCCACATTTTCATTACTTACAGCCCAAACAAGACCAAAGAATTAATCCTAGCTCCCTTTCCATTTTCCCTGCACCAATTTCTGGGTAAGTGTTTGGATGGTGACCCCCAAAAGATGTACCCGCATCAAATCCCTGGCAGCTGTGCGTGTGAGCTTCTTTGGGAAAAGGGACTTTGCAGATGTAATTATGTGAAAGGTCATGAGAGGAGATCCTCCTGGGTTAGCTAGGTGGGCCCTAAGTCTAATAACAAGTGTCCTGATAAGAGATGCTCAGAGGAAAGTCAGACAGAAGAGGAGGGGCCCTCACTCAAGCGAAGTAGAGGCAGAGATTGGGGGTATGTGTCTACAAGCCAGGGAGCACCAAGAATTGTCAACAACCACCAGAAGAAGCAGGGAAGGATTCTTCCTTAGAGCCTCTGAACAAAGCACAGCCCCACTGACACCTTAATTTAGGACTTCTGTCCTCCAGAACTGTGAGAGAAAGCATTTCTGCTGTTTGAAACCCCCCAGTTGGCGGTAACTCGCTACTACAGCTAAAGGAAACTGAAACAGGATTCTTCTCTGGAAAGAATATTGGTTTCTCATAGAATTTCAAGGAAGCTACAAACCCAGGCTTGAAGAATGAGAAGGAGCTATGGAGGATGGACAGTGGCAAGGACCATGGCAAAGCCCAGCAGGAAGTCCCCTGCCACCACAGGACACCAGACACTAGAATTTTCACAGCCCATTAAAAGGATTAGATACCACAGCCATGCAAGATTTATACCAAGAATGCAAGGATGGTTCAACTTAGGAAAATCAATTATGTAGTTCACCACATTAATAGAATGAAGGCAAAAACAAACAAACAAACAAAAAAAACCCGTGCACAATTATCTCAGCTGATGCAAAAAGATATTTCACAAAGCTGGCACCCTTTCTTAAAATACTTAGCAAATCAGGAATAGAAAGGAATTTCCACAGCATGATAAAGGGCATTTTTGAAAACCCACACCTTATATCATACTCAAAGCTTTCTCCTTAAGCTCAGGTACACAACAAAGATGCCATCTTTAAAAAAGAAGAGACCTACATAAAAAAAGGAGAAAGTTCACAAATCAATAACCTAACTTCACATCTAAAGAAACTAGAACAGGAAGGCCAAACTAAACCTAAGTTTAGTTTAGAAGGAGGCAAAGAGTAAAGATTAGAGCAAAGATAAATGAGATAGATAGTAGGGAAATAAGAGAGAGTCAACAAAACCAAAAGTTGAGTTTTCAAAATGATCAATATTGACAAAACTTTAGCCAGACTGACAAAGAAAAAGGGAGAGGTGACACAAATAACTAAAATCAGGTTTGAACGTTGGGGCATTACTACCAAACTTTCAGAAATAAAAAGGATTATAAGAGGCTACTATGAACAATTATGTGCCAACAAATTAGAAAACCTAAATGAAATGGGCAAGCTTTTAGAAACATACAAATACCTAATCTGATGCAGGGAAAAATAAAAAGTCTCAACAGACCTCTAACAAGTAAATTAATTTATTCAGTAGTCAAAAACCTCCCAAAAAAGAAAAGCCCAGAACCAAGTGATTTCACTGCTGATTTCTACCAAACATTTAAAGAAGATTTAACACCAACTCTTCTCAAATTCTTCCAAAACCAGAAGAGGAGGGATTACTTCCTCACTCTTCTATGAGACCAGCTTTATCCTTATACCAAAGCCAGATGAAGCTCAAGAAAGGAAAATTACAAACCAATATCCCTTAAGAATTTAGATGCAAAAAATTCTCAGCAAAATGGTTGCATTATATTAAAAGGATTACACACATAACCAAGTCAGAGTTATTCCAGGAATGCAAGGATGGTTCAATGTAATAAAATCAATCAATGTAACACACCACACAAATAGAATGAAGGGACAAAACCACATGATCATCTCAATTGATACAGAAAGGGCGTTTGATAATTCCAACATCCTTTCATGATGGAAAGCATTCAGAAAAGTAGGAATAGAAGGGAACCTCCTCAACATGATAAATGACTTTGCTGGAAAAACCTCAGCAAAATTCATATTCAGTGATGAAAGAGAGAGCTTTTCTCCTAAGATCTGGAACAAGACAAGGGTGTCCATTGTCACACTGTTATTCAACCTTGTGTTGAAAGTTCTAGCCAGAGCAGTCAGGCAAGGGAAGAAATCAAAGGCATTCAAATTGGAAAGGAAGAAGTTAAATTATCCCTATTTGCAGATGACACGATTCTATATATAAAAAATCCCAAATAATTTACAAGATCCAAGTAATGAACCAATATTGATACATTATTATTAACCAAAGTCCATACTTTATTCAGATTTCTAAGTTTTTACCTAAAGTAATCTTTGGTCCCAGGACTCCATCCAAGATACTACACTACATTTAGATGTCCTGTCTCCTTCAGGTCCTCTAAGCTATGACATTTCTTATACTTTATTTTTGATGACCTTGACAGCTTTGAGGAGTATTGGTCAGGTATTTTGTAGAATGTCTGTTAATTGGAATTTGTATGATGTTTTCTCATGATTGTACTGGGGTTACATGTTTTGGGAAGGAAGACCCCGGAGGTAAAATGCCAGTCTCTCCATGCTATCAACAGGACTACTTCACTCTAAAGTTGAACTTGATCACTTGGCTGAGGAACTACTTGTCAGGTTTCCCCATCGTAAAGCTACTCCACCCCTCCCTTTCATACTATAGTTTTTGGAAGGATGTTACTGTGCACAGCCCACACTCAAGGAATGGGGAGTTATGATCCACCTCCTTGAGGGTGGAATATCTACATAAATTATTTGAAGTTTTTCTGCATAGAGATTTGTTTCATCTTCCCCATTTATTGGTGTACTCAATCATTTATGGTTACCAATATGGACTCAAGGATATTCATTTTATACTTTGGGCTATAATCTGATATTATGTCACTTATTTTGTTGTTCTAGTTGTTCCAATTTTGGCATAGAAGCTTTTCCAGCTGTCTCCTGTCTCCCTCTGACTTATGCCCATCATGTGGGTTTTGTTCTCTTTTAGTACTTCCTGACTGTTTGGCACTACAGGATGTTCCCAGTTTATCTTGTACATTTCATGCACAATCCACTAATCAGTCATTTCTCCAAGGAGCCCTGGTTCTCTTTGTTGGGGAATAGGTGATAGGTGTGCTCATTTTTATTGGGGTGTCCTTTCTTCTAGCCCCCTCAGTTGACAGAGCAAGATGTATCTATGTGTATACACTACATATCTGTAAATATTTCTACATGTAATCATCTGTATCTATATTAAACGAAAAATGAGTTCACACTGGCATTTCCAAGTCTAATCCATCACCTCATGGTTCACTCTAGCCTTCTCCCTTTTTTTATCTGTAACCTTCCACCCAACAGTGAGGAAACTGGCTCCCAACAACTACCATGCGTTAACTCAATTATTCAATTCTACTGTACACATAAGACAGTGTCAGAACTGTTAACACAAACTCCCATGGGAATTAATGGTGTATTTTGAAAATTCTGTTCTTGATTAAATGTAATCAATGGTATTATTAATCTTTTCCTTTTGGGGCTGTTTGTGAGCTGTTTAAAAAATCTTTTCCCACTGCGTGAAGGTCATAAAGACATTTTCTATTTCCTTGCAATTTTCCTATTGTTTTTTCTATTTACATTTAGATCTACAATCCACGTAGAGTTTTTTTTGTGTGTAAAGTGTTAGCTAGGAGTTATATTTTTCTGTATGGACATCCAGTTGCCCCAGGACCATTTATTGAAAAGCCCATCTATCCCTCCCTGTTTTGCAATATCAACTTTGTAATCAAAGTGTGTGGGTCTGTTTCTGGGTTTTCTATTCTGTTTCACTGGTTTATTTGTCTACATTTGCATTTGTGCCACATCAACTTAATTACTGCAGCTTTATAATAGTTCTAAAACTCTAGAAAAGCAAGTCATTACACTGTGTTTTATCTTCAAGATTATCTTGGCAATTTTTTGCCTTTCACTTTTCCTCATAAATTTGATTTTTTTTTTTTTTTTTAAACTTGGGCAGGCAGCAGGAACCAAGGGTTTCCAGTATGGAAGGTGAGAACTCGGCCACTGAGCCACCATTGCCCGCCCTCCTCATAAATTTTAGAATTTCTTTATCAAGAAGCATAAAAGCAAACCTGTTGGAATTTTGGGGGGGGATTGCATTGAGTCCAAGAGTCAGTTTGGGTTGGAAGGAACATCTTTAAACCGTAAATTTTCCAATTTATGAAATTTCTAATTTCTCCATTTATTTAGAGTGAATGGTTTTCTTTGGTTGTTTTTTGCATATAAGTCCTGAACATCTAGTTTATAAGTGATATTAACCAGTAATTTTTCTTTCCTGTAATGTTCTTGTAGTTTTTAGTATCAAGGTAATGCTAGTTCAAAAACAAGATGACCTCCAATGAGCTGGCCTGGACCACGTGGGAGATGCCTTTCCCATACGCGAGTAAGGCATAAATGCTATGCTAAGCAAAAGAGGTCAGACACAAAGGCCACATACTATATGAGTCCACTTATGTGAAATGTCCAGAAGAGGTGGCTCCACAGAGACAGAAAGTATGTTAGTGGTGGGTGAGGGAAATGGAGAGGGGAGAATTGGGACTGACTGCTAATAGTTATGTTTCTTTTGGGGGTTAGGGAGATGTTCTAGGATTAGCTAGTAGTGATGATTGCACAACATACTGAATAGACTAAAAACTACTGAATTGTACATTTAAGATCATGAATTTTATGTTAATTACAACTCAATGAAAATATTTGTATTAAAAAAAAACAAGTTGGAAACTATTTCCTCATATACTATCTCCAAATGGTTTGGTTTAAGAATGTTATTATTTCTTCCTAAATATTTGCTAGAATCTGCTAGTGGCACTATCATGGCCCAGAGTTTCCTTTGGGGTAAGATTTTACATTACAGACTCCATTTCCTTAATAGTATAGAACTATTCAAGTTTTCCATTTGTGTGTGTGTGTCTGTATAAATAAGTTGCATTTTTCTAGGAATTTGTCCATTTCAGCTAAATTTACAAACTCATCGACAATAAACTAGTCACACTATTATTTTATCTTTTTACATTTGCAGGTTCTGTAGGAGTACTATCCTAAATTATTAATATTAGCTATGCGTACTTTCTTTTTTCTTAATCAGAGATTTACCACTTTCATTAGACTCTTTAATGAACCAGCTGTTAACTTTGTTGGTCTTTTCTATTACATATTTGTTTTCATAATTAAATTCTTGTTTTATCCTCATTCCATCTGCTTTCTTTAGGTTAACTATTATTCTTTTTTTTCTGACATCTTAAGATGGATGCTAGCCTGTCTTCTTTTCTAATATATATGCATTTAAGGCTATGAATTTTCCTTAAGCATTATTTTTTCTCTTAAACTATGTTGAAATAATTTCAAACTTACAGGACAGTTGCAAAAATAATACAGGGTGGGCCACGGTGGCTCAGTGGCAGAGTTCTTGCCTGCCATGCCAGAGGACCCAGGTTCGATTCCTGGTGCCTACCCATGTGAAAAAAAGAAAAAAAGAAAAAAAAATACAAAACCCATACAAATTTCCCTGGAACTTTGGGTACCTCCTGTGTGACAGCTAAGACTCAGAGTAGGACTTCTGCAGGTCTGAAAGTCAGCATTGCCACATAAACAACTGTTAAAGAAACCAAAAAAGAGATCAGGCTTCAATTACAGATAAGAACAAAGCCAGTCAGGTCAGGACTAAGGTAAATCAGAATACAGGGGTAAGGAGGACATTGCCTGTATTTTCAAACCTCACCTACCCAATGAGACCAAAGAAGGAGAGGTTTATTTGATCTAAAACTTAACTTTTCTGTAGCACATAATCTAACTCAACCTGTCTGGACAGATCATTTGAACAACCCAAATGCAGGGAGCCCAGAATGGAAATGAGGGCTTATAATTCAGTAGAGCTGAATATAATGCCCAGATGCATCCCAGAGTATGCTGAGCAGATAATTAAAAACTATTGGCAAAGTCCCTTGAGGGACAGGAAAAAAAATATGGAAATATTAAGCTTTACTACCAGAGAAACCCCTTGATACTGTCTCAAACATTAGGGACTCCCAAGTCAATAGGCCAAGCCCTTGATCTTGAGGCTTGCTCTTGTGACGCTTATTTATGTAGCAGAGAAACTTAGCCCACTTATAGTTATGCCCAAGAGTTACTTCCAGGGGACCTCTTTTGTTGCTCAGATGTGGCCTCACTCTCTCTTTTTCTCTGAGCCACACTCTGCAAGTAAGATCATTGCCCTCCCCCTTATGGGGGCATGAAATCCGGGGGTGAAAGTCTCCCTGGCAATGTGGGACATGAATCCTGGGACAAGCCTGGCTCTGGCACCATGGGATCGACAATGCCTTCCTGACCAAAGGAGGGATAGAATTGTAAAAAAATAAGGTATCAGTGGCTGGGAAAGTTCAAATAGAGTCGAGAGGTTATTCTGAAGGCTACTCTTACACAAACTTCAGCTAGATACTTGCCAACCCCCAATCAAACCATTCTTGCCAGGGTTGGTGAGGATATTCTCTTATGAAGTCTCGATAGCAGCTTCTCTCTCGGTGACGCTGTGGGTGAGCATGTTTGTGTCCTGGGGCCCGGCTTCCAGGGGATTTTACAAGGAGATGCTGCTTTCCATAGGAATGCTCATGTTGTCAGCCACACAGGCCTATACCATCTTGACTGTCCCGTTCTTTGATTTTTAAACCTACTGCCTGTAGAAGCAGACATTTTAGCATATAGTTTTGAAAATGCATCTCAGATATTTGATGACCTTCCTGCAAGATTTGATTATAGACTCCCAACTGAAGGTTTAAAGTTTCTTTAGGTGGAATTTGAGATCATTGATTTGAGGCCTTTCCTCTTTCTAATACACGGTTTTCTGGTTAACTCAAAACCAGAGAATGCCTGTGAACCTGTAGTGCCTCCCCCAG
This sequence comes from Myrmecophaga tridactyla, assembly GCA_004026745.1. Taxonomy (NCBI): domain Eukaryota; kingdom Metazoa; phylum Chordata; class Mammalia; order Pilosa; family Myrmecophagidae; genus Myrmecophaga; species Myrmecophaga tridactyla. Next base: position 3,332 of record PVIY010063385.1, on the reverse strand, counting down.
TAAAAGATAATTCATCTGGCGCTTTCATCATATTAATTAGGAGACTTGATTCCTAATTAATTAGGAAGCAGGATTCAAAGCAGCCACAGTTTACAATGTTGATTCTGATGGCCTCATTAGCATGGGATACAGCAACATTGATGTGTTAAAGAAAATTGACATTCCATCTGTCTTTATTGATGAATCATCAGCTAATTCCCTGAAAGATGAATTCACACATGAAAAAGGAGGCCACATTATTTTAGTTCCAGAATTTAGTCTTCCTCTGGAATACTACCTAATTCCTTCCCTTATCATAGTGGGCATCTGTCTTGATAGGCACTTTCAGGATCACAAAACAGGGTTAGAAGAAACAGACTTTGCAAAGATCAACTTAAGAAACTCCCTATCTGTGAATTCAAGAAAGGAGACGAGTGTGACGGATGTGCCATTTGTTTGGATGAACGTGAAGATGGAGGCAAGCTCAGAATCCTTCCCTGGTCTCATGCTTATCACTGCAACTGTGTAGACCCTTGGCTAACTAAAACCAAAAAAACCCTGTCCAGGCTGCAAGCAAAAAGTTGTTCCTTCTCATGGCGCTTCAGACTCTGCCACAGATAGCAGTCAAGAAGAAAACGAAGCATCAGAACACACCCCTTAACTCAGACCTTTGGCTTCTGTCAGCACCCAGCCATTTGGAGCTTTGCCCGAATCCCACTCACATCAGAACGCAACAGAATCTCAGACCTATGAGGACGAGGACGATGGAGACAGTGGCGGGAGTGAGGCGGAAAATGAAATTAATGAACATAGAGCTGTGGTCCAACTGCAGCCTAATGGTGGCCGGGATCACAACATAGCAATCCAGATTGACTTTCAGAGGGCAACTGGTTTACTTCCTTTTAAAGTGTTTATTTACACACACACACACACACACACACACACATATATTTTGCTCCCTTCAGAGATTTCTGTAGAAATAACTTCTTTGGTATTCTACAGTTTAATCAAATGACTGAAGCAGGTTTCTTGATCCAGTATTTATCTTCAGGAGTGTACTTCATTTTAATAAGTAACAGAAAGGAGCTGTGCCTCAGGCATCAAAATCAGCTCTCCTAACTGGAGGGAGGTGCTTGAAAATGCAGAGTTGTGTTCCAGTAGCCATGTTCCTTGAAGATGATTGTATAATGATATAGCTTTCACAATGTGACTGTGTGATTGTGAAAACCTTGTGTCTGAGGCTCCTTTTATCTATCTTATTGACAGACGAGAAAAACATATGGATTAAAAATAAATAATAGGGGGAACAAATGTTAAAATAAATGTAGTAGATTGAAATGCTAGTGATCAATGAAAGGGAGGGGTAAGGGGTATGGCATGTATGAATTTTTTTCTGTTTTCTTCTTATTTCTTTTTCTGAATTGATGCAAATGTTCTAAGAAATGATCATGATGACAAATATACAACTATGTGATGATATTTGTGAGTTATTGATTATATATCAAGAATGGAATGATCATATGGTGTAAAAAAAAAGTTATCACCCACAGTTAGGTGGGTCTTATCTCCATGGAAACAACAAAAAAGGTCCCACCCAGCAATACTGAATGAGGACTAAAGAACTTGGTTTTTCTGGGACACACAATAGCTGCCAACTAGAACAACCTGCATTGAGTTCCTGAAATACTATTACTTGAACTTGTTCAAAATCAGTGCAGACAACTTCACATTGTCTTGGTCCTTTAGGATTTTCTTTCAAAGAGACATTAGCAGCTCCCAGTGGCCATTACTTCTGTTTCAAACATATCTTGCCTGATACCTAATGAATTTCTACTTTATATATTTTATATGATTTTTAAAATATGAAATAAAACCTTTCTGATGCATATCAAACAAAATCAGCTCTCCTTTTGGAGTAAAATATATAGCCAAAACATTAAAAAAAACATCCCTTAGCAAAGCTTGCAGACTTAGGTCACAGTATGCCGATGTTTGTTTCACCACACAGGGACCATGCTGCTGCCACCTACAGCGTGAGCGAAGCCAACTGCCACCTCCATAAAATCACATAGAATGGTGGAGTTGAAGAATACCTATTTTCCTGGCATATCGCCACATTGCCACTATTAGTCAGGCAGCAAGGTACTATTATAACGCCTTTTCCTCCTATCAGCACCATAAAGGAAAACATACTTAACGTTGTCTTTCCTTCCTATGCCCAAGCAGTCTTATCCTGATAAAACGGTCTATACTAGTGCAGATTTCAAAAGTTTTTTTTAAGGTTTTAATACTATAGTATTATGTATGAATTTCATTCAGCAGCTAAAGTAATAGGTCTCTAAACTTCACTTACTGAATTTCAGTATCCTTAAGGGTTTCATGTGGCTGTGATCAAAGCAAAAAGAAAATACTGCATTAAAAATAACAAACTTCGCAACTGTTGATACTCAAATCATATGCCTCTTAATAAAGAGCATCTTATGTTCACGCTTACTAGCCCTGCTAAACTATGTACAGAAGAAAATTGTTTATTTCAGGTACTGGATTTGAAAATAAGTGCTTATGTCTAACAGAACTAATAATGTATTTTAACAATGTATTATGAAAAGCTAAATTATACTATACATCATTGTAACTATGTAGACAATATGGACATATATAATCAGAAAACTAAGAATTTTTGCTGTTGTTTGTTTTATTTTTTAATTTTTTTTAAACAAAACAACATACAAACACGAACATTCTTACCATATGATCGTTCCATTCTTGGTATATAATCAATAACTCACAATGTCATCACATAGCTGTATATTCATCACCATGATCACTTCTTAGAACATTTTCATCAATTCAGAAAAAGAAATAAAAAGAAAACTCATACATACCATGCCCCTTACCCCCTCTCTCTTTGATTGCTAGTATTTCCCTCTACCCAATATATTTTAACCTTTGTCTCCCCTATTTTTTTCCTATACCCCTTATCATTCCCTTTCATTGATCACTAGCATTTCAATCTACTAAAAATTTATTTTAACATTTGTTCCCACTACTATTTATTTATTTTTAATCCATATGTTTTACTTGTCTGTCAATAAGGTAGAAAAAAGGAGCATCAGACACAAAGTTTTCACAATCACACTGTCATACTGCGAAAGCTATATCATTATACAATCATCTTCAAGAAACATGGCTACTGGAACACAGCTCTACATTTTCAGGCACTTTCCTCCAGCCTCTTCAATATACCTTAACTAAAAAGGTGATATCTATATAATGCATAAGAATAACTTCTAGGATAACCTCTCCACTCTGAAATCTCTCAGCCATTGACACTTTATTTTGTCTCATTATTC
>PVIY010063384.1:0-10517 GCA_004026745.1 Myrmecophaga tridactyla | reverse complement strand
GTGTGGCCTTAGTTGAACAAAACTTTTAAGATCTTTGTATCTCAGTTCCCTCATCTGTACAATTCAGATAATATTAGCATCAACTTCACGAGGTTTCTGTGCGTATCTGTGCCATAAGATTAATTCAGAGAAGTTCTATTAAAAAAATAGTGGGTTGTGCGAATAACTTCTCTTCTTCCATCGCTTTGAACCTGGTGTGTCTGAGCATCAAATCGAGTTGGTTTAGTATTAAAATGCCTTCAGTTTGAATATAAATTTGATCCTGTGGCTTTCAAGTCAATCCAATGTCTACTGTTTTTCCTTCCATAGCAAAGAGCAGGTTATTTTTATTCATTTAACAAATATTTGTCAAGTGTCTACTATGCTAGCTAGCTAATGTGTGGGGAAAGAGAATGTAGAAGTACAGACTGTCCCAAAAAGCTTGTGGTCTATTAAGGAAGGTGAGATAAGTCTTTGCAGAACTCTAATACAGGTGGACTCTGGGGTAGAGGGATCAAAACTAGCACTATGGGCAGTAGACTGAGAGACTCAGAAGTGGCTTTGAGGAGGGGGTGGTATTTGAAATGGATCTTAAAAGATGGACAGGATTTCAATAAATGGGGATGATGGCATGACAAGTATGTGAGATGCAAGTGGCATAATCAAAGGCAAAGATACCAGGAAGTATAGGATATGGAAGGTGGGAGTCCACTTTGGTTGAGGCCCTGTCTTCCCCTGTCTTCAACCTACCCCTCCTCCTGAAGTCCATCTCTCAGTAAAAAGTACCACCATCTACCTTCTACCTTAGCCAGAAACCTGCACAGTCTCCTGGGTGCCTCCCGCTCACTATTCCATTACACCCATTCAGTTACCAGATCCTGTGGGCTCTACTATCCCCTAGAACATCTCTTTCTCCACTCCTACTGCCTACATCTTCGGCTAGACCACCATCCATTCTCATCCAACTCACAGCCTCCTAACTCCAATTTTTTACCCACCACCAATTTATTCTTCATACTGAAGCTAGAATGACTTTTCTAAAAGTCAAATTGGATTCTTTAAAGTCTTAGCTTTAAAATCCTTTCCTCAAAGACTGCTCCTCTGACCATCCCCATTCCAATCTAACTCAGGCAACCTGATTATTCTCTTTCATAATACCCCAGCTTTTCCTTCTTAGCTCTTACCATATGTTTAGGGGTGGCATTGTTTGAGCTTCTCTGTATGAGGACAGGAACAATAGCTGTTGTATCTTCCTCTGTTAAGAAGCATAGGGCCTGGCACATAGTACAGCTGAAGCAAACATTTGTGGAATGAATAACTGATTGATTCTACAAATTCCAGTTTTCAAGTCAGCTTCCAAAAGTGAAAAATCACTGCCCCTTCCTCTCCCTTCAGAAATCTGGGTTTTACATAAACCATCTGATTAATGCTCAGTTATCACTGTCCTAGCCCTGCCCCATCCCCTTGTGGAAATCCCAGAGAATGCTTTACTTTTTACATTTATCTCTTGGCTGTCCTTGGCCCAACTTATGGGTACAAATCTATGAGCAGAGGGGATTGTCCTAGAAATAACTCACCCAAGGGTTCTGGGGACATTCAGACAGTCTGAAGGGCTACAAATACTGTAGAACGTAAGCTATTTTAGAATAATTCTAATTTCCAGTCACCCCCCTCCATAGAAGCTAGAAGGCAAATTCATCAGAAGACCTATTAGCAGGTCATTTGGGCATGTTTTTTCCTAGAAGACATGCCTCCCCCAACCCATCTTGGAGTCTGAATTGTCTGTCTTTGACCATTTAGATCAATATGTGAGTTTCATAAGCAGCCCTCCAGAAATTTCATGTATCCTCTAGCACCTGGGGAAAATCTTAGGACAAAAGCTACTGTTTAGTCTGACCTGGGCTCACATTCTGAGATTCTCTCTCCCAACCAAGTGCCAAATTAACTAGATAATTGCACTGTCTGGATTTTGCTGGAGAAAATGAGTGGTTGTGGTTGCCCTAAAGGAAGCCCCCACTCCTTCTCTCCATCCTCTTCCTCCCAGTTCAAAACTGCTTGCTGCAGCTCTTCCAGAGCCAGGAATTAAGAAACCCTGGGGAGAATTGCATCATTTTGCATTCTATTACCCAGAATGCCATATTGGCTCTGCAGGAGACTCTAGTAGACCTGGAACGATCTGGCAGGGGTGGTTGGCTCCTTGAGTTCTCCTCTATTTATTTTGAAGCAAAGGGTCTTTTCTCCACAGGCACAAGCCACCCCTCTGTAGAACTAAGCTACAAGGTTAATGAATCTATTAATATTAAGTAGATTCACAGTTTTGAGGGACTGGCAAGCTAGGACTTGATGGGATAAACTCTCAAGCTTCATTCTTCTCTAACAAAAAACATACTGAAATTACCATGGTCAGCCTTTCCTCCATGCTAATGGAGGTACCAAGAAATGCATCATTCCAGCAGATGGAGAAAAAGGCAAGAGAAAGTATACACTCTGCCCTTGAGCAGTTCCAAGTCCAGTGAAGAAAGCCAGACAAACCACAGACTTCATACAAAGACCAGTGGTTCCCTTGGAGACCCTGTCATTGTGTGATGTTGGAGCTGAGATAAGGTTAAGTACATGTGTGTGAATCCTGGGGAAGGCTATTGATTAGAGGCCTGTCTATCTTCTTTTTGTTTCCTCAACACAAATGTCTTGTGGAAGCAAAGGCAGGCTCTTTCTCTTAAAATATTTTAAAAGCTCAAGACCCCACATTTATATTTTCTTATACCCATTTTAGCCTTCAATGCACAATTATTTCTTGGATGCCCTTTCGTAGAATGAGCCTTAGCTGTAGATAGCAATCATAAAGACCTTGTGAAATTTCAAGAAACAATTTTCAACATGATATAGAAATAGAAGTTGGGTATTAATTCAGTTTAGTGGACTGATACCAAGTTGAACATCATCCCCATTAGGAACTGGTTACTTGATAGAAATATACTTTGAGGGGAGGGTATAATGGCTTGCCACAGGTCTTTGCCCTTGGCTTTATTATATTCCACCTTTTTAACAGTGACTTATATAATTGCATTTTCTGATGACTTGTAGCTAGGCAGGAGAGAGAATATGCTGAGTTAAATGTTATTTATCAAATTGAATGGGAATGCAATATAAAGTCCTATTCAAAATCTCAGTTGCCAAGGATCAGGATGGGTGAAATCTGGCTAATTAAAATCACACGAGGAAGAACATCAGCCAGCAATAAGAAGTTAAAATAGTCACTGCCCAGGCATCCCTGAGAAGTTTAACGAGTGACTGTGACTACTGACTCATTATATAGATATTTCTTCTTAGTTTCTTGTGGATTAGAATAGCTGGAAGGAAATCCCTGAAATTGTTGAATGTAACCCAGTAGCCTTGCTCTCTGATAATAATTATATAACTATGTAGCTTGTGTTGTGTGACCATGTGATTATAAGGGCCTTGTGACTGACACTCCCTTTGCCTGGTGTTTGGGTAAATAAGTCATAAAAGAAAGACAAAAATATATATAATAGGAGGAGATATGGGTATTTTTTTATTTTTATTTCTTGATTTGGAGTAATGCAAATGTTCTGAAATTGTGGTGTCGAAGACACAGCTACATAATGATGCTGTGAGCCATTGATTGTACACTTTGGATGGATTATACGGTGTGTGAATATATCTCAATAAAATAGCATTAAAAAATCACATGAGAAAGAACATCAACCAGTTTCATTTCTCTACCCTGTAAGGTCAACACCCTTTTCCAGCAGGAAGAAGTTAGAATTGTCATTGCCCAGATATCCCTGAAGATTGAGAGAATGATCAAACGAGAGGGAGGAGGTGTAACTGAGAAATTAGGATTTAACAAGTGATTATGCTACTGTCTCATTATATAGATATTTCTTTTTAGTTTCTAGTGTATTAAAATAGCCAGAAGGAAATTCCTAAAATTGTTGAATGTAACCCAGTTGCCTTGATCTTTCATAATGATCATATAACAATATAGCTTTCATCATATGACTGTGTGATTTTAAAAATCGTGTGACTGACACTTTATCCAGTGTGTGGGTCAGTGAGCAATAAAATATTAAGACATGCATGAAAATAATAATAATAATAGATTGGGAATATGAGGGAAAATACCCCTACCCAAACTATGAACAATAGTTATAGTACTATTTTAATAATCTTTCATCAATTGTAACAAATGTAGCTATTGTTAAAAATAGTAAAATGGCAAAAAAGGTGTTATCATCAATTGTAACAAATTTTCCATACCAATGCTGTTGGTGGCGGGGTGGTATATGGGAATCTTGTGTTTTATGCGTGATTGTTCTGTAAACTTCTCTAATAAAATTTTTTTAATTAAAAAAAATCACAGAGAGAAAAACAACTTAAGATTGTAATTGAACAAAGCTTAGTATTTGTGGGAAGAAGTACTGTGTGAAGGTTCAGACTGTGGGCTCCAGAGTAAAGCTAGACTGGAGATGGATCTCAATGGCACCATTTCTTAGTCTTGTTGACCTTCTGCTTAATATCTCTAAGCATCAGTTTCCTCCTTTGAACAATGCGGATAATAACTTCTATCCACTAAAATTACATATGGATTAAATGAGTTAATATAAGTAATATGCTTAACATAGTTCCTGGCACATAGTAATACTCAATAAACTGTAATTGTGGTTTTCACTTCCCCAAAACCTGATGCCACTTCAATCTGCATCATCAAGGTAGAGCATCTAGAATCCAGGAAGGGGATGGTACTCACACGCACAATGCTTGTTGAACTCTACTGGAAGTTCCAGCTGTAGTTTCACCCTGTAAGGGGAAATAGCAGCCTAGAATGCCTTTTGAAGCTGGTGATTACAGTAAGAAGAGACTGAAAATCTATGAGCAAAGAGAATCAGTTTAAAGAACTGGCGATGTCTAGCCCAGAGAAAGAGAGGAATGAGTGGGTGATAATAATAGCTAATATATGTTGTGTCTTTACAGTATAAAACCAACTGCTTTTTAGTGTTGAGGTGGGCACTATTATTACCCCCATATAAAGAAAGTGGAGTTCGGAGAGAATAAGTGGTTTGCCCAGGGTCATCCAATGTAAGTGGTGGGAGCCTGTTTTGGAACCTCACAGTCTTGACTTCAGAGCTCTCCTCTTACCCACTACGTTTTTTTCTGCCTGTGTTGCAAGTATCAAGAGCAATTGCCAAAATGTCTTGGTGAAAGCTCTCAATGTACGTAATTTCATTTCAAACACACAACAACCCTATAAGATGGGTACTATGACTATCCCCATTTGGCAAATGAAGAAACTGAGGCTCAGAAAGTTTACACAACCAACTTCAAATGATTGATGGGAGGGGAGACTTGACCCAGATTTCACCTGCCTGTGTGTCTATCCACTACCCTATATTGTTTCAAGGAGGTTAGGGTTTAGGCTAATGGTAAAATCCTTCACAAAGATGGATTTTAATTAGGTATAAGCAAAAATTATGTAACTGTGTTGATGAAAATGAATGGACTTCTTTGGTAGGGAGGGAGTCATCTGTGCTGGAAATGTGCCAGCAGAAACCCAATGGCTAATTTGAGGAATATTTCCTAAGAAATTCATAAGCCTAACAGGAGATAACCTTTATTGTTTTTTCTTTCTTTTTTTTTCAGAAAAGATAATATATTCAAGTGCTAGTAAACTGAAAAAGTACAAAATAGTTTATTGTGAAAAGTCTACCTCCAATCCTGCACCCACCAATCTAGTGAACCATTATCTCTTGTTTAGTCGGTAATGTTCCAGACAGACATTTATGTATATCTTCCTTTGTGTAGATGGCAGTTGGCCAGAAAAGCATAAACCATTCTAGGTATTTCAAACAGAGAGAGATTTAATGAAGACAATTGGATGCAAATAAGTTGGAAGGGGAAATTGTAGGAACCCAGAGCCATGATTGTCCTATATTCACTGCTTTCATTACCACTGCCACTATGGGAACTGCCACTGTGAGCTCTGAGCAAGAACTTCACCAATGCTGCAGGAACTGCCATCAACTTGCTACGGTCGCTGTTGGAGAACTTTCTGTAGGGGCCACCAGAAGCGGAATGGTTGCTAACTTCTTCATGATATCTGCTCTTGCATAGATGTGTCCCCTTGATAGATATTAGCTGGAACCATCTTAGCAAAAGAATTTAGAAAATCTAGATTTTAGGCTTTCCACCCCTGGATTGCAGGATAAATATAGAAAGATATTTGTGAAGCTGAGTGGCAATAGAAAGTAAAAGGTACAGTATACCCCTTTAGCCACACATATCTCTACCTATCCATACTATTTTGCACCCTTATTTTTCACGTAACATATCTTGGAGTTTATTTCACGAGATTACAGGCAGAGCTGCTTCATTCTTGCTAAAGTTTCCCAGGGTTCTGTCATATGGATGCACCATCATTTATTTTTCATAATTTTATTTTATAAACAATACTAAGCCTATGTCATTTCAAGCATTTGCTAGTGTATTTATAGGAGACATCCTTAGAAATAGAACAACTGGTTCGAAAAACATTGCATGTAGGAAAAAGAATAAAATGTGACCCCACCACTCAACATACTGAAAAAAGAAAGAGAGAGAGAATTGCATACACACTTGGAAAATGAATACTTTTCTCCCAGTTGCTGCAAGTGCTTCCAGCCTTCAACTGTCAGTCCTGCTTTGGAAGTGCCTCAGGTGAAAAGAGCTGCCTCACCTGAGATCCCATCTGTCTCCTAGGGGCAGCTACAAACAATAATGGGCCAACACTGAATATAAGCCCTGGCCCCTTCACTCCAATTTGGGTCAACTCAGAAAGGCCAATTCAGCTCTTTACGCAGTTGGTGGAGGCCTCTGTTGAGATGGCAGTGCAGCCGAACTTTTCCCTCTTCCCAGTCCTGCTTCTTTCCTTTCTCTTTCCTTGCACTGATGGTGATTGTAAGAGCACTCCCTCCTGAGCCTCCTGCATGCTACCATACATCTCAGGGTCTGCTTCCCAAGGAACACAACCTGCAAGAGTACATTTATAATTTTGATAGATATTGCCCAGGTACCCTCCGCAGAGATTGTATAGATGATCTATACAGACTCTTCTGGTGTCGGCTTCTAGGACTGCACATGACCCATGCATTCTGGAGTCTGTCCTGCACAGAATGCTCTCTTGGTTACAGTCCAAAAATTGATGCTGAACTCTGATGCGCTCCATAATTTGATCTTCCTATTTGACCTCCGTGTGTTTGAAATTCACCAGAGCTTGGCGTTCTCTGCAGGGCTGAGTCCGGCAGAACTCTGCTTGCTCTGATCCACTAAGCCTTGTTTTGTTAACACAATCCTGCAAGATTTATTTGTTTGGCTTGGCTTACCCTGACCTCAGACATTCTGTTTTGTATTATTTTTAAAAGCGTGCAGGTCTCCATGGAGGCTTTCTTCTCTTCAAATCTAAGAACCAGCTGGGGGAATAAAAAAGCAGGTGGGACACTAGAGTGCATTAGCTGAAGCATAACTCATAAGAGGAGCAAGTGTTTCTCTCTTTACCACATTGATTAATGTGGTTTATCAGCATCCTGGGTCTACACCAACTTAAAAAGACAATGGAGAAATGGAGTCAAATAACAATGGCGATGGTAGCAAACTTTTATTGAACACTTACTGTATGCCAGGTGCCGGGTTAAATGTTTCCCATGTATTAACTCATTCAATACACACAAGATGCTTGAGGTTACTGAGGAAACTGAAGCTCAGAGAGTTAAATAAATTGTCCAGGAAGGGCCACACAATTAGTAAGAACGTAGGGACACTGGGATTTGAACCCAAGTTTATCTGACTTCTGAGTCCTAGTTTTTAACCAAAGGGGATCTATCAGAATATATATTGGATCTTTCATTTATCTTCATAAAGCTTGTTTGCCTTTCCCTTCTTAGTTCAGGTTCCTTCGGTCTATATCCCACCATCCTTTCCCATCTCACTGTACTCTTCTGATCTATTGGACAAATTACAAATTCATATGAGTTGTTTTCCCAGCAAAAGACTCCACCTTTCCTGGCTAACCCTGATAACAATTACTCATGATTTGATGTTTCTGGCTTATTGCTGCATGGTTCCCCTATTAAGAATTCTGTTTGTTCTTTGTTCCCCCCCCCCTCAAGATTTAACGTTAGCTATTTCCTTTTAAGTATAACTATATGGCTTTAGATGAAATAAAACTGTATAATAGCTCATGCTCTGGAGCCAGAACCATTTGGGTTTGAATCCTAGCTCTGTCACTTCGTTGAACAAGTAATTTAACATCGCTGTGCCTCAGTTTTCTGATCTGTAAAATGGACAGAATAGTAATAATATGTATCCATGGAATTGATGGGGTGGAAATAAGTTACTATATGTGAAGTACTTAAAACAGGGCCTGGCCTATAGAAACCATTCAGAAAGTGTTAATTAGCCCACTAAGTGTTTTGTGATCACTATTATGTCATTGAACACATATTGCCTGAGTAGCTTCCAGATGTCAATCTCTGGGATAATTCAGAAATAGAAAGGATTTAATTACATGCTGTAAAGAAGTTTGCAGTGTAGCTAGGGACTAAGAAATATAAAAAGTTCATTTTTATGTGTGTTTTTATTATTTATCTATATGCCCCATCATATTTCCCATTGAATATAGCAATCAGTTGGCACTTGGCTTAAACTTCTAACCTTTTCTTCAACAGTAGACAGCACAAATCCAGGTCAAGTTGTTCAATGAATGTTTGTTGAGTGAATTGGAGAGATAATTTGGCATAGTCCTTGAAGGACAGAACTAGAAAAGAAACTTGAGATCGTCTAATCCAACTTTCTTGTTTAACAGTTGAGGAAACTAAGGTTCAGAGAGAGGAAGGGACTAGACCTAAGACAAACAGCAAATTATTCTTGGAGTCTCAAGTGTGGACAATCCAGGCTCCTACATTTCATGCCATTGCTTTTCCCACTATATTCCTCTGGCTGCCAATGATGGCTATTGTCTTCTTCTTTTAAGAAGTCATCGATCCCTTCTCACAGTTTTAACAGCAACTACAGTACTCTAATACTCTAGTCATCAAGTCAGTATTTTCCACATTTACCTGCAAGACTCTTTCCTCTGGAGGGTAGGGACGGAAGGAATCTGGGATGGAGTGCTGAGCCATAACTGGAGGCCAAAGGAGAGCTTCAGCCACTGAGGCTGGGAGAATACTGAAGCCATGTTTAAATAAGCCCCACTAGTTATAAACCCAACAGGCAGTGCTTTGCCAGCGGCCCTCGTTTATCTTCTCCACTAAGGAAGAGTCTAGCAGCCTGGTTTGAGAGTCTCGAAGACACTCCTTAGTACCTTCACCTACAATGAATAAGAAGGAGGGATGGGAACGGAAGCAAGTCCAACTTGCTGCACTGGGTCGCCCAGGTCACAGTTTATTAGTCATTAACTGCTATGTCTGGCAATTTATCCTTCCTTGCTGCCAGCCCATTCCATGGGTATCATTCGCCACCCTGTTAGCCCCATAGATAAATGAAACTCCAATGGAAATTAAATTTTTTTTGTATGCTGTATGGTGGGGTCACATTTCATTATTTTTCCATGCAAGTATCCTGTTATGGCAGCACCATTTGCTGAATTTTTGTTTGTTTGGTTGGTTTTTGTTTGTTTTGCTTGTTAGTTTTTTGGGAAGTACACGGGTTTCCCACATGGCAGGCAAGAATTCTACCACTGAACTTCCATTGTGCCCCCTGACTCCAACGAAAATTAAGTAGAAGTTCTGAGAGAGAACTCATTAAGCCCTTTAGTTTCTTGAGGAATATATAATAAAAAAATAAATAAACAGCACTCATTTCAACTTGCTCCTTTTTTCAAGAAGCATTTTATAAGCACCTGCACTGTACTAGGCCTTGATGACAGAGCCCCACTCTCAAAGTGTTCTTCATCTAGTAGAAAGATTGACATCTAGGGAGGTCACCATAATATACTGTGTTGATGGCAGTCAGAGAGATCTGTCAAAAGCCTGATGGGGACACAGAAGAGGAAATGCCAACCTTGCCTTGGGACCTTCTTAGAAAAGGCTTCACAAAGAATTTGATGCTCAACTAAGGTTTGGGGAGAAAATTAAGGAGCATAAAGTTGAAAAGGGGGTAGATGAAAGCACCAGGCCTCAAGCACCAGAGGATGTTTTAAATCTCAGCTTGTCGCCTATGGGAAAATAACCAGAGAATGGGGCTCATGAGAAGGGGTTGTGGGAGATGAATCTGGAAAAGAAGGTTGATTTTCAAGGTGGGCTTTGTATGGCATGGAGAGCAACAAGAAATTGTGTCCTAGAAGCAATGGGGGCATAATGGACATTTTTAAGCAGTGAAATGATATTATATTTTCATTTTAGAATGCACTGATACTGGCATTAGGAGATGAACTAGGTAGAAATTATGGCATAAAACTGGAGGCAAAGGGCGGGCCACCGTGGCTCAGTGGCAGAATTCTCACCTGTCATGCCCCCAGTGCCTGCCCAAGTGAAAAAAAAAAAAAA
>PVIY010063383.1:0-10517 GCA_004026745.1 Myrmecophaga tridactyla | reverse complement strand
TAGGAGGAAATAAGCCACTGAAAAACAAAACCTCGTTTTTATTGAAATACATCCAGGAAAGAGGGGCCAGTGAACAGGAGGCCCTGCTCTGGTGGTTAGGAAGGAAGGAATGTTAAACAAAGTATCTGACACATGCCTGGGGTTAACTGCTGGGGTTAATGCTATGGTTATGCTAGACAGGTGAGTCCCTGAAACGTGACCTAATCCTCCAGCTCCCCCCACACTGAAGCCTCGGCAGCAAGCCTTGGATACAAGCCAAGTTCAGGAAAGTCACTAATGATGCATCAGCTGCCAGCCACCTACATTCATCCCCATGTGAAAAATGCCAGGATACTCCTTCTCTGAGACCAGGATTGGGAGAATAGAGAAGGCATGCAATAGGTATCACTTTTCTTACCTGTCACTGTATACAGAAAAACAGGTCTCTCACTTACTCTTTTTTAAAATACCAGGTTTTGAGAGTGCCCAGATTGACGCATGTGGCTGGATTACAGAGGATTAAAACAAAATGCTTCCAATTCCTCACTCTTGGAAGCCATTCTACAATACCAGCTTATATAATACTTCTCAAATTCCATTAAAGGCTAATATTTTTTCATAGCCCTTTTTCAGACCAACCTGCTCTTTCAAAAACCAATTTTTATTTTTACCCAAATCAATTTTATTTTACTTCCTACCAAAATGTAATCTGGTAGGACGTAAAGTACTTTCAGTCTTTTAACTTGAATTTGAACATTTTTGAGAATGTGTTAAATATGGTAAAGTGTTATAGGCAGTCTGTCATGGAATTCACCCTCCATAATGTTCAGCTACCCAATTAAAAGGATTAAACCAAAATGACTTTTCTCAGTACAGCTGTTTAACCTTTAGTCCTACAACATGTCACCAACTGCACTGTCAGCTGCATTTCCCCAGCCATTCATCAAACCATCATGACTATTTTTTAACCCCAATAATAAAGGGGAAATTAATCCTATTTTCAAGTACTTCATCAACAAAAGCTTTTACAACTATCTCTGATGTTGACTAAAAACAAATTATTCAAGACAAAATGTTCTCCTAGATTTAAAAATCTAAGGAAAAGGGAGAGAGGGAAGGGAAATCAAGAAATGCAAAGTGCCAAGGAAAAGTTACCTATAACTAATAAAATTTTAGTAAGAACATAATAGCCAAGGTGGGGGGTGGGGAATACAGGAGGAAGCAGAGAACCCAGATGAACACTTAGATGTCCTTAAAATCTGAAACAAAAGGATAGAACTATCAAAATTTAACAAGCCTGTTGAACTGACCACAAGAAATAGGACATGGAACTGATTTGGGGGCAACACAGTAAATGGCAATTGGATTTTAAGATTCCTTCTAAGTCAGTTAATGCTACCATACTTTTAAGAGTTCAATGAAAATTCAAAACAATCAAATAATTTCTAGTAACTATGAATTGTTTGATCATCTTTTCTCTCAATTCTTTTAAATGCTATAAGAAAAATTAATTCTGAATATATAAAGGCAATGGGAAAAAAGCTTCTGTTTGAGTCCAAAAGCTAGTCCAATAAATTATGGTAGAGAAATAGAGGTAATCAGATACCATATTTAATTGCTCAAAATAACTCATGAATAAAGATAAAACGCCTAAAATACAAGGGAGGGTGGGGTGAGTTATTTATTTCAGAAGAGATGGTTTGGCCCAGTACCATAGGAAATTACACTCAACTTTTAAAAGAGATCTACCAAAGCGGTTGTAAATTGGAAATCTTAAAATTCAAAGACATTTGATGCTTTGAATTTTGTTGTGATGCATGTCATTTTTTGGTAATATTATTCTCATCTTAGGCACATCATCATCTAAAATACTAAGAATTAAATAATGGTAAGAATTAAATATCAAATGCTGACTACTTCTAAAGGAAACGTGAATATATTATATATTAAAGTGTGTGCATGGGACATGGCTCTTTCAGCAGAGAATGAAATTGTAGAGATAGTTATGTTTTCATGGACTAAGGCTTCACTGGCTTAAGCCTATGATAAAATCTAGCAAACTGTTCCACTGTACTTTATAATGTATAAAACTAATAAAGTGAAACCATCCCATTAGTATTAAAAGCTCAAAGAGCATATCTGCAAGGTCATTCTGCATAGCACTAAATACATAGCACTAAATACAAAGCAATACTTTGTAGGTAGGAGATATTACTCTCTTGGAATTCAGAAAAGCTTTACCTAAGTACCATTCTAGGCACTGAGAGGATAAAAACTTCATCACTGAGTCTAATGGGGGTGGGGAGACACAGCAGCTGTAATACAGTACAACAAGAGCAATGGTTGGCTTGGTATTTAGTCTCTACAAAAATACCAAAATATATTTTAAGAAAAACACAGCCATCCTCCATAATAAGAACGTCCAATGCTAAAGGATACACATGTAACATTACGTGTATCTTTAATAACCCACAATAAAACTGCCCAATACTTAATGGTATTAATTTGATGTCTGTATCACTCACTGAAATAAAGAATTTCCTACCTCTATCTGAAAATTTGCTTTAAAAAACACATTTCCCTTATAAACAGATTCAGAGAAAGGCAAAATAATTTTGAAAGTCATCAAAATTACTTTCGAAGTAAATGTGAAAGTAATTAGATCCATTAAGGACTAATCATTACAATAACAAAAGTTATTTTTATCTTAAGGCAGCTCCATATTAGATGATCCTACAGCATAGACATTAATCACCAATGAAATGCAATTTCTGTGACCTTCCATCTACCCTAAAATTACTGTTTCAAAGCTTTAAATGTTTCTAAGATTTGATGAACAGGTTCACATTTGTCCCTTTCACATGCTTCATGATTTCATAAACCTCAATCATTTCTCCTCTGAAATTTTGTTTTTCTGGAAAGTCAGTCTTCCTTGGTCAGTTATTACATTGTAGCTACCTTATATACTCAATTATTGACTTTTCCAGTACCCTTTAGCCCTCTGCATTCTAATATTTGGCATCCAAACTGGATACATGATAAATAAATTATGGCTATGACTAAGACACTAGAATATTGTTGTTTTTTCAAGAGACTCTTCTTCATTTAGCTAGTTTTTACTGACCTTTAATAACTGCTACAATGAGTTGTCTTCATCTAGAGCCCACACACCTGAACTTTGGATATTTGGTAGATTAAAGTTCATCTTTTTGTACATATAATTGGAGTTTTCAGTATATGCATTTATTTACACTTACAACTCTCAATCCATTGCTGATTTTTCTATCCATTTACAAAATATAAGCTCTCTGGACCATTTTGGTTAATAACATCATCAAAAAATTTCTGCTTACTTCAACACTTTATTTCCTATTGAGAATAAACTCCAATGAACACTGAACCTTAGGCCCTTCTTGGAGTCAGGTAGGATCTTTTGGGAGAAGTGGTACCATGTCAGTGGTAGTGGCCATTCAAGAAGCCAAGACTCATGTCTTACTCACCCATTTATTCCTGGCACCTAGCAAATAAAAAATGCTCAAACAACCTTTGCTGACTACAACTTAACAACAAAAAGAAAACCAACCCTGTTTAAAAATGGGCAAAAACGTGAAAAGACATTTCTCCAAAGATATAACAAATGGCCAATAAAACATGAAAAGATGCTCAACATCATTATTCACTAGAAAAATGCAAATAGAAACCACAGTGAGTTATCATTTTCACATCCAATAGCCTGGCTATTATTTTTAAAAAGAACGTATTGGCAAGGGTATGAAGAAATAGGAACATAATGCATTGTTGGTGGTAATCTAAAATGATGTAAACTTCTGTGGAAAATAGTTTGGTTGTTCCTCAAAAAGTTATAGAATTAATATATGACACAACAATCCCACTTGTAGGTATATCCTCAAAATAACTGAAAGCAGGGACTTGAACAGTTTTTGTACACCAATGTTCATAGCTTCATTAATCATAATAGCCAAAAGATGGAAGCAATTCAAATGTCGTTCTACCTTGCTAGCTGCCGGAATGCAATATACCAGAAATGGGACGGCTTTTAAAAGGGGGAATTTAATAAGTTGCTAGTTTACAGTTCTAAGGCTGAGAAAACGTCCCAATTACAACAAGTCTATAGAAATGTCCAATCAAAGGCATCCAGGGAAAGATACCTTGGTTCAAGAAGGCCAATGAAGTTCAGGGTTTCTCTCTCAAGTGAGAAGGGACATGGCAAATACAGTCAATAGTTTCTCTCTCATCTGGAAAGGCACATGGTGAACACAGTCAGGGTTTATCTCTCATCTGGAAGGGCAAATGGTGGACATGGCATCATCTGCTAACTTCTTCTCCTGGCTTCCTGTTTCATGAAGCCCCCCCAGCAAAGTCGACCAACCAACAACCTGGCTGGTCGATTTTGCTCCTCGTGGCTATGTCATTCTGCTCTGCTCTTTCTGAATTTCTTTCTTTCTCAAAATGTTTCCTCTTTTATAGGACTCCATAAATTTATCAGGACCCACCCAAATGGGTGGAGATCATATCGTCACCTAATCCAGCTGAACAACCAGTCCTGATTAAATCTATCTCCAAGGAGATGATTCGATTACAGTTTCAAACATACAGTATTGAATAGGGATTATTCTGCCTTTATGAAATGGGATTTAGATTAAAACATGGCTTTTCTAGGAGACATACATCCTTTCAAACCAGTACAAGTGTCCATCAATCAAAGAATGGATAAACAAAATGTAGAATATACATACAGTGGAACATTATTCAGCCATAAAAAAAAGAAAAGAAGTTATGATACATACTACAATTTGGATGAGCCTTGAAGACATCAAATTGAGTGAAATAAGCCAAACAGAAAAAGACAAATATAAGTCCACTTATATGAAATAATTAGAATATGTAAATTCATAGAGACAGAAAATAGAGTAGAGGTTACAGAAACAAGAAGGGGAGTGGGGGGATGGGAATGGGGAGTTAATGCATAAGAGAGTTTCTGTTTGGGGTGATGGAAAAGTTTTGGTAATGGAGGGGAGCACAACATTGTAAATGTAATTAACATCACTGAATGGATTGCTTGGGAGTGGCTGAGAGGGAAACTGTGTATGTTATCTATACGTTACCACAATTTTCAAAAAGAAAAAGACTTAGAAACAATGACAATTAAATGCAAAACATGATCCTGAAATTGATCTAATAATGGAAGAGAAAGTATTCAAAAGGATACTATTGGGGTAACTGAAAAAATTGGAATATAGACTATATGCTTTATATCAATGTTAAATTTCTTATACTTGATCATTGTACTTATGGTGTTTATATAAGTGGATATACCTATTCTTAGGAAATATACATGGAAGCATTAAGTAAGAGCATGATTTACTCAATCTACTCTCAAATGTTTAGGCAGAGTAAGCATTTAGGCAGAGTACAGCTTACTGAAAGAATCAGGCTTATCTGTGTGACCCTACAATCTAACTACTGAATATAAATTATTAATGTTTTAAATTTCAGCAACATTCTTCATAGTTGTCCAACCTGTAAAATACCCTCCGCAAAGTCTCATAAATTCAGAGTCTTTGTACAAGCATTTGTCACTTTTCACCACAGCACATGGCTTAAATCAGGACAAGAACTTGCAGTTGGAACTTTAATGAAAGATTTCAACCTGTTTCAACACTGGATATGAAGAGCAAAGCTTTCTTCAGAGATTAATAATGAAGAACAAAGCTAAGTTTCTGTAACAATAATTTAATCACAGAAAGCACTTAGTGGGGGGGAAGGAAAATACACAAGTGCCAAGCTGAAAGAGTGAACTTAGCCAGGTGACAGGTAGTGTAGGTGTTCTAGTTTGCTAGCTGCCAGAATGCAATATACCAGAAATGGAATGCCTTTTAAAAAGGGGAATTTAATAAGTTTCAAGTTAACAGTTTGTAGGCCATGGAAATGTCCCAATTAAAGCAAGTCTATAGAAATGTCCAATCAAAGGCATCCAGGGAACAATACCTTGATTCAAGAAGGCTGATGAAGTTCAGGGTTTCTCTCTCAAGTGAGAAGGCACATGGTGAACACAGTCACAGTTTCTCTCTCTCATCTGGAAGGGCACATGGTGAGCATGGCATCATCTGCCAGCTTTCTCTCCTGGCTTCCTGTTTCACGAAACTCCCTGGAAGGTGTTTTCCTTCTTCATCTCCAAAGCGCTGACTGGTGGACTCTGCTTCATGATGCTGCAGCATTCTCTGCTCTCTCTGAATTTCCTGGCTTTCTCCCTAGTCATTCTCTTTTGCAGGATTCCAGTAAACTAATCAAGACCTACCCAAATGGGTGGAGACACGTGTCCACCTAATCCAGCTTAACAACCACTCTTTATTGAATCACATCTCCAGGGAGATGATCTAATTACAGTTTCAAATATGCAGTACTGAAAAGGGATTAGAAGAAAAGGCTGCCTTTACAAATGGGATTAGGATTAAAACATGGCTTTTCTAAGGTGGGTGCATCCTTTCAAACCAGCACAATATGTATTCCAGCAACTAAGAAAAAAGGCTAGAAAGGTAAGGTAGGGCCAAATACTTGAGGACCTCTGGTTGAACGTAGAGGAGTTTGAATGTGGTCCTCAGGTCTACATTTTAAAATTTCTACACTCTTCAGTTTCAAATCACTGTTTTAATCAATAATATTTATTTGAAGTAAAAAAAAATTCAAATTTACACTTGTCATAAATTAACAAAAACGTCCAATATGTGAAAATGTGTTTGTGAAAATGTCTGGAAAGATAGAAGCCACACAGGTATGGTGTCTGAGAAAGGCTACTAAATGAATATCATTGAGTGGCTGTCAAAATTAGCAGAGTATCCTCCTGCTGTGTAACAATTTGTCTGACTTGTGTCTGGAAAGGAAATGACAGCTTGTTCTTTTCTTTCCCTCTTCGGCAGACCTATAATTTATAATAAATTAGAAGCAAAATTAAAGCGAGAGTTATTCTTTACACTAGAGTTTTTTTTAAGCTGACAAGCATTTCATTCTGTATCCACTTCACTCAAGCTTTTTTTTTCCTTACTCCTTTCCTGAATATGACCTCTTCATTTTTAACCATAGTTTTCCTTGAATATTAAGAATCATTTAAGGATTTGGCAGTATTATGATTTCAGAAATTGTGTGGAGGGGGTCTAATATTTTAGCTTTTTCATTTCAAAGATATTACTTTCTTCAGAGTTGTGTCCAATTTCCTTTGTTTATAAGGACTTCGGCCATATTGGGCTACGGTCACCTGCATTTGGTTTGGGCACAGCTTAACTAAAAATATCTTCAAAGGTTCTGTTTACTAAAGGGTTCATGCCCACAGGACCACGGGTTGGGAACCGAGCATGATTTTTGTGGGGTACATGATACAATTCCCAACAACCACCTATGTTGATAATCTTGGATTTTATTAACCGGTGTTGCACGTTTAGTAACCTTTCTAAGGTCTTGCATTTTTACTCAAAATATAGTAAGATTTAAAGGGAGAAATTCTCCCCTTTTTGAGGGTAATAGATCCTCTTTCATTTTAAAAAAATATATATATAAAAACAAAGCGAAGGTGGGCCATGATGGCTCAGCAGGCAGAGTTCTAGCCTGCCATGCTGGAGATGCGAATTTGATTCCTGGTGCCTGCCCGTGCAAAAAAAAAAAAAAAAAAAGGTGATAAAACTGGATAGTGATTCATTCCACTTAAAGTTGTTTTGAAAGTTAAAAGCCCTAAAAGGGAGGCATTGCTGTACTTACTGCATATATACATTGTATATATAAATCCATACACACCTGGCTACATATTCTACAAATAGTTCACATTATAATAATATGAATAATTTTCCTTTTAGGACAATAGGCTTTGCCATTTTTTGTATCAACTGAGATACCCTGCTTCACAAATAATGAGGCACATTATTTTTTCTGTTACTATTTAAAGGCAAAATTGGAATATTGGAGGGAGCTTTCCTGTAGGAAAGGAAGCAGTCACAGCAGAAGGCTTTCACAGCCAAAGCAGGAAAACCTGGAAGCAAGCAATATGTATGCATGTGTATATGAAAAAGAAGTTGAGGGATAAGGAGAAAGAGCCACAGAAGAAGAAAATAATCAGTGGGGAAATGTGGGTTAGAGTTGAGGTCACAGAAAGGGACTTTGTGTTATTACTATAATAGCATTCATTATTTTAAGCTACAATTATTTGTCCACATGCCTGCCCCTCCCACAAGCCTGTAACCTCCTTAAGGGCAGAGATTATGTCTTGCATTTTTTTGTATTCACAGGACTGGCAGAGATTAAATACTCAGTATGGAAGAATGCATGAATAAACAGTAGAATATAATAAATGGAGTCTACAAATAAAAAGGACTGTTATACATTTAAAGTTTGTAAAACTATATGGTCCCAGTTGGAAGACAAAAGACAAGAGATGCTGTTTTTATGCATTATATTTTTAAGGCAACCATCTTAATCACACCACCTGGTTACAAAGTCTGATCTTGATGATCCACCAGAAACACAACCAAAACAATTTTAGTTGTATATCAAAGCAGGAATTCCATCTTCTTGATTTTTAAACTATTGGTTTTTATTAAAATAGTTTAGGTCCTAAGAACTATTGGGGTTAAAGATGAAATGTGAATTTCTACGAAAAGTATATTTAAGAGTTATGATAATAGAATTTTCAGGACCCAGACTGTCAGAATTTTAAAGACTGTAATTAGAAAGGAGAAACACGTGACCTTTTGGCAGCAAAATTTCCATATTTTGTTTGGAAAGAAAAGGCTTTTTTTTCCTTTTTTTAAGAAAAGGAAGTGTGACATCAGGAATATTAATCTTTCTTTCTTTCAAAGTGTTAAAAACTTTTAAAAAATCAAAGTCCAGTTTTTTTGCTTCCTTTTGTCCAAGTAAAGAATAGAAAATTTAGAATCAAACATGAAAATACATTTTGGGAAAGGAGTTTCAAAAATTTGTTTAATACTACAGAAAAGAAAATTTTATTGAACAATCAATAAGAAAAATAATCTAAGAAAAGCCACCCCATCTAAAATAAAATAGAGAGAAGAAGATGAAATGAGAGGGAGAAGATCAAAAAAGGAAGAAAATCCAAACTTTTAAGCCTGTTATTCAAAAGCTTTCTAAGATTTAGGATTCAATTAATGGTTCTACCCATATCTTTCACTGTTCCTACACACTGCCTCTGCAGCACCCAGAGAGACCACACACTATTCTAAAAACACTTTCCCTTGTACATTCTACCTCCTTCATCCCTCTTCAGAAAGACTGGGAACACTACCCAGCCTATAGAGTCTAGGAAAGTCCCGAGAGATATACCAACTGGTTCTGGCTTCTTCAAGATAACTTCCATGAATTTTAGGTAAGCCATGCACCAGTAACAAAGGTAACTATTCTCTATGTCCTAGTCTTTATTTTTAAACTAACTAAACCATGTGTTGGGATCAAGACATCTTACTGGTATACTCAAATAAGATATATCTGAAGTCTGAAGATCCTCTAAATTGGCAATGCCTACACCTTATGCCAAGATGATCAAACATTTATCTGACCTTACTAGTTCGTCAGCTGTCAGTGACTGATGGATGTATGGGGATTCAGGGTTATAATATAAATACCTGCTGGTGTAGTGAAAGTCGAGGTATAGGCAGAAAAAGGTTAAAATTTGACTTTGTATGCTCTCCTCTTACTGAATACTATGAAAAATTGAAACATTTTGTTGGCATCTGTCAAAAGAAATTAAATTGGAAACAAATGCACTGCAAACAGTTTTTAGTTTCAAAATACTTTGTATTGATGTCAAAAGAAATTAAATTGGAAACAAATGCGGTACAAAGTCTTTAGTTTCAAAATATTTTGTATCAAAATATTCCTGCTAGCTTATTCATAATATGTGCACCTTGAGGACTTTTCATGGACAAAATTTCAACCCCAAATAAATTATTTTCAATATTTATTCAGCAAAATCCAAATGCACTTTTTTTGCTCAATACTTTCCAGCTAATTTATAGTAAAAACTGACTTTAATCTTTTAATTATTTTTAAGGATTTTTATCCTTCTATATTTGACCAGAGTCAAACAGAATTCACCCTGGGATTATTTCCCCTTCCAGATTTTCTATTTTACTGGTATGTTCCATGGCCTGAATAATTAAATTTAGGTTCATTCTGGGGAATGATAAAGTTTATATTTTTTCTTCTATAAAAATTAGGATTACTGAAAGATTATGATGATATATTTACTCTTTATGTAGGTAGACTGAACTTCCTAAATCTTATAGACCAATAAAAAGGGACAAAATACCTGTAATGGGCTAAATGGTGACCCCCAAAAGATATGTTTACATCTTAACCCTTGGAACCTATGGATATTACCATATTATCTTGTATGCAAAAGAGTGAATATAACCTTTTATAGTAAAAGATATGACTAAATTAAGGATCTTGGGAGAGGAAGACCTTATGTTGGAGAACTCCACATGTAATCACATGCAAACTTTTAAGAAAGAGGA
>PVIY010063382.1:0-10530 GCA_004026745.1 Myrmecophaga tridactyla | reverse complement strand
TAGATAATCGGGAGCTGCCTGGGGCCGCTCATCTCTGCAGTGGGCCCCAATTGGGTTTCTTCCCCCAAGCCAGAGTTTCAGGCAGAGGGCTGACCACCATCACCCACAAAGGAGTCTGAATGCCACAAGAGACCAGCTATTGTGGGGTAGCCGCAGTGGAAGGCACCACTGAGGATTCCAGCAAGGAGGGAAGCTGAGGTTTGGGGATTCCGGCATCTGTCCGGGGCCTGTGTTTGCACCCTGGGGTCTGGCAGGCACCGCGGAGGAGGCCAGAAGCTGAGTCCCAGCCCCGCTGAGCTGGATCTTACCTGAAGAAAAGGCGCAGGGAGCGCATTTGCCCCAGGTCGACGCGGAACACGCCGCAGATGGGCTCCAGGGCACCCACCCTCTGTGGCTCGTCCCACCGTGGGGTCTGCAGCAGGCCATTACTCTCAGGGAACCGCAGTGTGGTGTCCGAGCTGGAGGGGGAGCTGGGGAAGAAGGTCATGTGATGGCCACAAGCTCGTTACACTGTTGTGCCAGCCAAAGGGGGCAGGGAGGGCACAGGGGAAGCTGTGGACTCATTTGAATAGATATGCCAAACTTAAGCACACCTCCTTATCGACACGATCTAATACACCAGGCATGGAGCAGTAAACACCCATTGAATGAATGAATAAATGAATGAATCCTACTATAAGTCAAGCACATTTATGCGTTGATGTAGATGTGAGAGCATTTTCATGATTAAATTCTATTCAACTTGGGTTCAATTCTTGCTGTGTGACCTTGGGCAAGTTACCAAACCTCTCTGAGCCCTTGTTCCTCATCTATAAAGTGAGCAGAAATACAATGCTTTTTGTAGAGTAGAAAACAGCAAAATAAAACCTCAGCAAGAGGCTGGCCCTCAGAGTTCACGAAGAGTGACTGTTTCATGCCAAATTTAGACAGTAAGGTGCTTCCGTTTGGGTTCAATCTGGCTGATCATTTTTCTGAAAAATGTTGGTTCAGTTTCTGGTTCTAAGGGAACATTTGGGTTATCCGTGCTATTATGGATAATAGTGAACATTTATTAAACACTGAGTATGGCCCTGGTCCTGTGTTAGCTGCCTTCCATGTGTTTTCATTGCCTATAATCTTCACATGAAGTGAGTAATACTGTTATCCCCATTGTACAGATGGGGAAATGAGGCCCAGAAAGGTTAAGTAACTTGCCTAAGACCACAAAGCCAGCAGGCAGCGGAGCTAGGATTTGAACCCAAGCTAGCTGGCACTGTAACCCCCACTCTTACCATGCTATTTTATTGCCTACAGTCTGCAGTTTAGCAATACAACCCTATTTATTCTGTTGTTATTTTAATTCATGAATCAGTGACCAGATAGCAAAATAAATTGTATGACCCAGATTTAGCCGCACCACAGGTTAAGGCTGTCTCTTGAGATTTCATAGCAACATCTAGCAAAATATGATCAGGCTAAGAGGCAAGTGCCGGCCTTCAACAGCAGCCTGGAAGCCCGTCCTGGGCCTGGTAGGGGTGGGGCTTTTCTCCCCTACCTGCCGAAGGAGGTAAGTGGAACCAGGTCTACGCATTCCCCTGGGGCATCTGGGCTCTCGAGGAAACACGCTCAGGTAGAAACAGGTGGATGGATAGGAAGGTTCAGAGACAAACCCTATGCTCAGCCACGCGGCAAACACGGGACCCCAAAACGCTGAGGGACCCCAGGTGGTCCCTGACCGGGGGGTGTTACAGTTTGCAAGGAAAAGGCAAGTTGCAGGTCAAAAGACAGCCTCCCACGATGCCAGGTGAGGCGACTGTTTATAACCTGCTCACTGAACACTGAGGCAGTCAGTGCTCTGCGGGCTTCTCCCGAGCTCTCCTCCACTCAGCTGGCCGGGGGCCACCGAATGAGGGGCCGTGTTATTGTCCCCTTCACCCCCACCCCATATGCACATCCACTCTTGGCACAGTCCTCCCAGAACTGCTCACCGCCCCCCTCCACCCCAGGGTAGGCCACGATTTCCAGAAACCAACAGAGGTCGGAGACCGGCTTGGTCAGAGCCGTGGGCCAAGGCTCTCTGCTCCGGTGCTGCAGTCTGGGGGACGGAAGGAGCTGCTTTCAAACCAGGCGACAGTCCCAGAGGGACGGGCCACCTCGCCCCTTCCTGCAGCAGCAGCTTGCCTCTAGGCAGAGCTCTGCTTCAGACCTTTTACGATTCCTTCGGGGCAAATTATTTGCATTAATGGACTGATTGATTAATTAACTCAAGATACACTGCTTGGGGCCCACAGCTGGGGGGCCTCAGGTTCAAGCATGAGCGGAGCTGCTGGCAACCTTGGTTCTCCATTGAGTTCGGGCCTGTGCTAGCGGGTACCACCGCAGAGGGACATCTAGGGCCACGCTTTTCCCTTGAGACCGTGGGAGCCCCCGGGGTCAGAGGCTATATTTTGTTTGCTTTCGCAGCCTCAGCTCCCAGCTCAGGTCTGGCCTGGAGCACACAGCCGTTCAACCCACATGTCCGGAATGGGAATTTGGAAGTCATGGAAGAACATTTCTTTAAAGGAATAAAACCTGGGGAAAATTGAAATATGTATAGTTTTTATTTTTTATTATCTCTTTACACCTGCAAAGCACATGGTAAGAAAATTAATAGGTGCTGTCCACAATTCGGTGTGCTCATAAAATTATTACGTGTGGTACATTAAAATTAAAAGGATGCTTTATTCAGGCAATAACTCCCAATTTGCCATTAAGTTTTAAATGTTTTACAAATAGAACTAGAAGAGGCTATAATTTAAGTTATGTAGCAATTTCTTAGTTTTTGCCGTTTTCTGAGAATCACCAAGACACAAAGAACAAGAAAAGGCAGAGAGAAACCCTTAAAGTCTGAGTAAAACCTAAGGAAGGACTTCTTTCTAACCTGGGAGCTGAAGACAATGGCCCACCCAGAGTCTGGAGTAAAAATGGCCTGCGATTCTTCAGGCTGTCCCATCAGGGTGCGTTGGCTTCCTAGTCCCATGACGTGGGGTGGCCACGCGATTCACTTAGACCAATAGAATGTGGCAAAAGTGAGGCTCTGGAATTAAGAAGGATTGCAATGGAGCCTTCTCCTTCTTGGCTCACTCCTACCGCCAAATAAGGCAGTCCAGGCAAGAGTGATGAGAGACCGTAAGGAGACAGACCAACTGACACCAGTTCCCAAATGGGTGGCATGGCCATCCCGGACCCTCCATCTGAGTGAGCTACCAGGTGGCTGCAGCCCCCTGAGTAAACCCAGGAGAGGACAGCCCATCAGAACAGCAACCAAGCCTCTCCCAAACAGAGGAACCATAAGCCAATCAAAGGTTAAGTGTTTTAAGTTGTCAAATATGGGGTTGTTTGTTAAGTAGCAATGGCTAACTGATACATATAGGAAGTGTCTTTTACAGAGTTTCAGGGGTATGCTGGTTTGGAACTGTTATGTACCCCAGAAAAGCCATGCTCTTTTAATCCAATCTTGTGGGAGCAGACCTATTGTTGGGTGGGACACTTTTTTTTTTTTTACATGGGCAGACACTGGGAATCGAACCCAGGTCTCTGTCATGGCAGGCGAGAACTTTGCCACTGAGCCACCATTGCCCGCCCTGGGTGGGACCCTTTAATTGGGTTGTTTCCATGGAGATGTGACTCCACCCATTCAGGGGGGTCTTGATCCACTTGCTGGACCTTTAAGAGGCAGATCTTTCGGAGAAGGCACAGACAAGACAGAAAGTGTCCCGGGAGATGTTAAGAGACGAAATCCAGAGTCTGCCCTGAAGAAGCTAAGAGAAGACCCACAGACGTTTAGAGAAAGGAAAACACCCCAGCAGAAGCCAGAAGGACCCATAGGAGCTGAGACAGCCATTTTGAAACCAACTCAGGGGAGAAGGGCCAGCAGACTTTGCCACCTGCCTTCCCGAATAACAGGAAAAACCCGGACACAATCGGCCTTTCTTTAGTAAACTTATCCTCTCGTTGATGCCTGAATTTGGACATTTTCAAGGCCTTAGAACTGTGAATTTGTAACTTAATAAATCCCCTTTGTAGACGCCAATCCATTTCTGGTGTATTGCATTCTGACAGCGTTAGCAAACCGAAACAAAGGGGGAGAAAGAAACCCTAATATTAGCAAATTGTGGCTCTCAAAGTCAAACAGACTTTGGGGCAGGGATTTCAGCATTTACAAAATATCCAAATCTTTACATTTGCTTCTGCTTTTCTTCGTCCGGAACCTTCGGAACCAGCTGAACTATAAGCTGATGGCTTCTGAGCTCTAGAAAGGAGAGGGGCTCTGGCAGGCTTGGTGGACACACCCCTCCCAGGGAGCTGAGGTCCGGTCCTAAAGACAGCAGCAAGACCCTCTCCCCAGCTGCCCATGCAGAGAGCTGCCCACTTCTTCCTGCCCAACCTCTTTATTATTTTATTATTTTTAATTTTTTGCATGTGTAGGCACCGGGAATCGAACCCAGGTCTCTGGCATGGCAGGTGAGAACGCTGCCTGCTGAGCCACCGTGGCCCCCAACCTCTTACCTCTTTATTTTTGATAGCAGAATCACACATCCTCCTGGACTCTCAGGCCCAGATCTCCAAGCATACCTGACTTCGTCCTTTTCAACCTGCCTAGACCTGCCAGTTCCATCTCCACAACGTCTTGCCCCCACACTCCCCTCTCCAGTCCTGCACCCACAGTCCTTTTTGGCCCCAACGAGACTTTTGCAATACTCCTCTCTTTAGCCTCCAATTATGCCATTGTTCTGGCCAAGCCACGCATCATTTCCTGGTTTATCTTGCGAAAGCATATTCAAAGGCCATCAAAAGCAAAATGGAACGCCAAAGAATAAACTGGGGCATATATGAGGAGAATTAATATCTTTAATATGTAAAAAAAGCATGTAAATACAAAAGGAAAAAATGAATGTCCAAAAGAAAAATAGCAAAAGGATGAGAAAAAAGCAATTCCCTAGTGAATCAATATAAATAACCAATAAAATTACAGTCTGAAGAGGAATGTAATACATGGAAATTGAAACAAGATACCATTTGGAGAGAGGCCTACGAAATTGGCAACAATTTAAAAAATTATACCTAGTGTAGGCAAGAGTTCAGTTTGCAAATGGACACTCCTGCCCACCTGGTGGGGCGGTGAATGGATCAGCTTTCTCTGAATGCAGTTGGAAACATGATGAAAAAGTCTTAAAATGTTCATACATTTTTACCCCTTACTTTCACTTCTAGGAACTAATGCTGAGAAAACAGTCAGATATGCCTACAAAAAACACAGCCATGAATAGATGCAAAATAAGCATTTGATAACAATTCAACACTAACTTACATGATAAAAGTTGTCAGCAAATGAGGGAATAGAAGGAAACCTGCTCAAATAGAGAAAGGGCACTTACAAAAAAATCTACATTGAACATCATACTTAATGGTAAAAGATTGAGTTGTTTCCCCCTAATTCCAAGAACAAGGCAAGGATGCCTGATTTCTCCCACATCTATTCAATGTCTCATGGAGGCTCCAGCTTTTGCAGAAGGCAAGAGAAAGGAATAAAAGGCATAAAGTTTGGAGAAGTAAAACAGTTCCTATTTCGGGTAGTTTAGTGGTTAGAATGCCCGCCTTCCATACGGCATTAGAAACCTGGGTTCGATTCCTGGACCATGCACCAAAAAAAACCCCAAAAAAAAACAGTTCCTATTTGCAGGTGATATATGATTGTTTACATGAAAAATCCCCTGCAATCTTCAAAACAACTATTAGAATACACCAGTGAATTTAGCAGGACTTCAGGATAAAGGTTAATATAGAGAAAGTATTATATTCTTAAACGCTAGAAACAAACAATTGGAAAATGAGATAAATTTTAAAAATCTATTTACAGCAGCAAAAACCACCCTACCTAAAATATTTAGGAACAAATCAAACAAAAGACAGTCAAGACTTCTACACTGAACAATACAAAACATTGCTGAAAGAAATTAAAGAAGACCTAAATAAATGGGAGATATACCACGCTCATGGACTGAAACAGCCGACACTGTCACATGGAAATCTTGCCAAATCGATCTACAGATTTGTAGATCTGTAGCCCAATAAAAATTCCTGCAGGATTCTTAATAGAAATCTGACAGGCTGACTCTAAAATTTATATGGAAATGCAAAAGACCCAGAATAATCAAAACAAAGATAAAAAGAAGAATAAATTTGGAGGACGTATCTGATTTTAAGACCTATTTCAAAGCTTGTAATGATAGTAATCAAGACAGTTTGATATTGGAGTAAAGAGAGACTTTTTGATCCATGGAACAGAACAGAGAATGTGGAAATAGGACCAAACAAACCTGGTCAATTGATTTTTGACAAATGCACAAAGACAATTTAATTGAGAACTCAATTGAGAAAGGACAGCTTTTCAACAAGTGGTACGGAATCATGTGGATATTGTATGAAAAAATTAATATCTTTCTTTCATGTTGTATATAAAAATTAACTCAAAATGGATCATAGATCTAGGTGTAAAAACCTAAAACTATAAAACTTCTAGAAGAATACATATGAGAGAATCTTTTTAGTCTTGGGATAGGCAAACGTTTACTAAACAGAACACAAAAAGCACAGACATAAAAGAAAAAATAACAAATTGGACTTCATCAAAATTAAAAATGTTTTCCTCAAAATACACCATCAAGAATATTAAAAGGGAGAAAATATTCACAACACATATACTCAATATGTGTAGAATATATGTAAAGAAATCGTACAACTTAATGGTGTTAAATTAAACAAAGCATTCTTAAACATGACACCCTAGGCATGATTCATACAGGAAAAAAATGATAAATTGGACTTCTTTATACTGAAAAGCCTCTGCTCTTTGAAAGATACAGTTAAGAAAACCAAAAGATAAGCCACAGACTGGGAAAAATGATTTGCAAAACACATATCTGATGAAGGACTCGTACCCAGAATATATAAAGAACCCTTAAAACTCAATAATAAGAAAACACAATTTAAAAATGGGCAAAAGGTTTAGTAACACAGGTCATTACTATAGCAACACAGATATTTGTAATAACTTTCTACTTGATACTTTGAGAACATTAGCACTTTTGACAGCTGATCAAATGGTATTTGTTAGAGTTTAATATTTATAATTTAAGAAACTCTGTTGTCTGAATTTGTAGTTTTCCCTTGTTGCCTTAATTTTAAATTGGCTTATGAAGCTGACAGTGCAAGCACAGAAATGGCAATGATTATATGGATGCTTTATTTAAATACGCCTAAGGTTAAGCAAACTAAGATATCTATTGTTAGTGGTTCTAAGCGGATTGCTTGTTTTCTTAAATAAAAAAATTAAATAAATAAAAATAAAAATGGGCAAAATGTTTGAAAAGACACTTCACCAAGGAAGATATTTGGGGTGGGGGGTGGGGGGTGGCAAATAAGCACATGACAGGTGTTTAGCAGCCTTAATCATCGGGGGAACACAAAGTGAAACCACCACGTGATCTAAAGAAACACAATGCGAGGCCACTACACAACTACAAGAATGGCCAAAAAACAAACAGACAAACAAAAACGGACAGTATCCAGGGCTAGCCCGGTTGCAGAGAAGCTGGAACTTTCACCTGTTGCTGGCGGAAATGCAAAAGGGTAGAGCCACTTTGGAATTGCTTGATGACTTCTTATCAAGTTCAACACACGCTTACCAGGTGACTCGGCAATCCCACCCGAGACAAATGACAAAGGTTCACAAAAACCTGCGTGTGAGCTAACTTAGATATCTGTTTTAGGTGGTTAAGATTTTCGTAGGTTAATTGTAAAAATATGTGTATCTTCATATTTTCCAGAAATCAGGAAAATATTTAGTAACATAGGCCATTTCTATAGCAATGCAGGTATTTGTGAGAACTTTCTACTTGATATTTTGAGACCATTCGCACTTTTGACAGCTGATCAAATGGTACCTAAGTTAGTGTTTAATACTTAGAATTTAAGAACTTTGCTAACTGTATGTGTAGATTTTTTCCTTGTTGCCTTAATTTTAAATTGGTTTATGAAACATACTGGGCAAACACAGGTTTTACAATGATTATATGGATACTTCATTTAAATATGCCTAAGGTTAAGCTAACTAAGATATCTATTGTTGGTGGTTTTAAGTGTATTGTTTGTTTTCTTAAATTAAAAAAAAAAACTATGTGAACATTGCAAATGTAATTAACAGCACTGAATTATATATTTGAATGAGGTTAAAAGGAGACGTTTTAGGTGGTATATACGTTGCTAAAATAAAAATTGACAAAACAACCGTAGGACTGCACAACACAAATAGTACGCCCTAAGGTGAGCCAAGGACCGAAGCTAATACTCCAATTATTATGATGAACAATCTCATCAATTGTTTCAAAAGTACCACCCTAATGCAAAACGTTAAAAATGGGGCAGGGAACTCTGTATTTTCTGCAGGATCTTTCTGTAAACCTACCACTTCTCTAATAATAATAATGAAAATATGTGTAAATATTTATGACGGCTTTATTTATAAATGATAAAAACAAGAAGCAACACAGACGTCCTTCCACGGGTGAGCGGACAAACAGTGCTGCAACGGAGAACTATCGGCAACAAAAAGGGTCAAAAGCTCTGAAGCGCCCCATGTGCCCTTCCCAGGGTGGGGAGGGGACAGCTTTCATCCTGGTGGGGACCGAGGTTGCAAACAGCAACATGAGCCTGTCTCAGGTACTTTGTGGGGTGGTCTCGGGAGCCCCCCACAGAGGGCTGGGGAAAAGTCAGCAAGCAGAACCAAAACGTGGGTGAGCCCCTCTCTGGGGGGGGGGGCACGCAAGGCACCTCAGAAAAGACCCAGATCCTTGTATTTGCAAAAAAAAAAAAAAAAAACACGGCAGAGAGGGCTTGCTCAGAAACAGAAACCCATTTTGCTTTCACATCTCAAGTTCAAGTTTCCTTCCAATAGGGGAATAGAAGCCGCGATGGGCCAAATGCAAATGCACTGCCCCCCCAAAGATGGCCATGCCTTGGAAGTTGAGACTCTGACTCTGTACAAAAAGGGTCTCTGCAGAAGTAACAAAGTTCAGCATTAAGGTGAACTAAGTCAAATCTGCTAGGTGTCCTCAGAGGAGATAGAAAGAAGAGACACGAGGGGAAGGCATGGAGAGGCAGGGGCAGAGCTGTGGTGACACAGCCACCAGCCCAGGGACGCCCAGGGATGCAGGGGCCACTGGAAGCTGGCCGGGGCAGGTCGGAGCTCCCCCAGGGGCCTCCGAGGGAGCGCAGCTCTGCCACACCTCGATTTCCGACATCTGGCCTCTAGAAATGCGAGGGAATACATTTCTGTGGTTTTAGGCCACCCAGTTTGTGGTCATTTGCTACAGCAGGCTGAGGAAACCCAGACAGAAAGGATCTAATGTTGCAAAGAATTTTACATAATTCTTTTTCATTGCTTAAAATTGCAATAGCCGAATCATTAAATTGATATTTCTTTTAGTCTCCAGTATCTTGGAGCAGCTGGAAGTAAATATCTAAAATTGCGGAATTGTAATCCGTGTCAAACTCTGAAATCTGTTCTGCAACCAGTTGTGGTGCTGTGCTTTGAAATTCATTGCTTTTTTGTATATATGTTATTTTACACACACACACAAGTCTATTGTGATGATAAAAAAAATATTTATTCCTTCTAGCCTCCTATGTTCTGGAGCAGCTAGTAGGAAAAATCTGAAATGATGGTATGGTAGCCCATGACAAACTCTGGAATCTCTCCTGTAACTACTTGTTGAAGAGTGCTTTGAAAACTATTGCTTTTTTCTTTCTTTGCTTTGTATGTATGTTATGTTATAAATTTTTTTTTAAGTTAAAAAAGAAAAAAGAAATCACAAATTATAGATTAAAAGAATTTAAAAAAATTGCAAGTTAATAAATCCATTCATTTTTGTGCTTCAAAATAAAAAAATATATAAGTGTGCAGAATTGGCAGTGGTTTCCCTTCCCCACACCTCTGCTGTCACCTTCTGTGTCCCCCGGCCCCAGCAGAGGTAAGCTCTGTTGGCAGTTTGCTGACTCTTTTCCAAGCCTTGCTCTACGTGTTTCCACGCAGTGAAGGCCGATTTCAGCCTAGCGTGTAGATGTCACTTCAGAATAATGGCACAGGGACAACTAGAATAGACTGTTCTTGAATCTTTCATTCAGCCTGACTCATTAAATTCAACTCCACCAATTTTCCCTACGTCGCTCAACTCCGTTCCAGGAAGATGGGGCGGCCCCTCCACCCCCCAGGCCAAGCCGGGCACAGAGGTGGGTGCTGGAGACACAGCATGGAGAGGAGTAGAAGAAGCAGATACCAGGTGGTGGCAGGGGAGGGGGCTCCAGAAAGGCTCCAGCCCAGGGGAGGCAGTCCTGGGAAGGCCTTGGTGGTCTCTGGGTGGAAGGCAGAGGTCAGGGGAGGTCGTAGGGGATACAGAGAGTGATGAGATGGGAAGCGAGAAGGGCTGGTTCCTGGCTGACCAGGAAGGGCCC
>PVIY010063381.1:0-10516 GCA_004026745.1 Myrmecophaga tridactyla | reverse complement strand
TGTATGGGATTGGTGAATCTTATATGGGATTGTTGTATCGTTCTTTTTGCTCATTGGCAAATGATTTCTTGAGATGACACAATACGTCAACATAAGCAAAGGAAGTAGATTTAAAAGCAAAATGTCGTCATGACATTGTGAACGTAATTAACAGTGCCGAGTTATATATTTGAATGTGGTTCAAAGGGAAAATTTTAGGTTCTACATGTGTTACTAGAATAAAAATGTTTTGAAAAGCAAAATACATGGGACTTATAGTTGATAGTAATATCTTAATATTCTTTCATCAGCAGTAACAAATAAATCACACCAATGTTAGGATCAATGATGGGTGTAGTGGATAAGAGGCATGGAATGTTTATGGTTTTCTCTTTTTTTTTTTTTTCTTTTTTCTTGGAGTAATGAAAATGTTTTAAAATTAATTGTGGTGATGAATGCCCAGCTATGTGATGATACTACGAGCCATTGGTTGTACGCTTTGGATGGACTGTATGGTGTGTGAAAATACCTCAATAAAATTGCATTAAAAAAGAAAAGAAAAAGTACAAAGGACTGTACAACACAGTAAGCCTTACTGCAAATGATGGAATATAGTTCGTAGTACAATTATAAGAATGTTATTTCATGAATTGTAATGCACGATAATAATATTAGGGTGGCAAATGGGAACTCTGTATTTCATGCATGGTTTTTCTGTAAACCTACAACTTCTCTAATTAAAAAAAAAAGTAAAGTAAATCATAATTTGAGGATGTGGCAAAATGCAGGACCGGTGGCATTGAATCTATTTAAACATTTACCATATTATCCCAATGTTACTAACAATGAATTGAGACAGAGAGGGGGATGGTATGTGACTATTCCAGGGTCCCACAGCTGCGAAGTAGCATTTGGGGATTGCTTTGCTCCCTAGCTGTGACTGAGCTGCTGCTTCAATAAGTTTCCAATGCCCCCTTGTGTTCTAGTTCGTTTGCACTCAAGACATCCAACTGCAGATTCAACTTGTCAATATTCTAGCCATTGGGGTTCTCTGTGTCTGACAATTTCCTACTTAGCCTGGTTTCTATATACACAGGCAGGTCATGCACACCAACATTGACAAAGTCCAGGCTGGAGCAGAGCCCCGTGGCCAGTCACTAGAGACATATTCCAGATTATTATCAACTCAAAGCAGACCCTGAATATCATTCTAGGGCATTCGACCCTTACCCTTGGGTGCTTGTGAATGTTTAGGGGACAAACCAATAACCCTTGCAACAAGATGTTCCCGCAGAGAAGGGCAGTACAAGGGGCATTTGCAATTTGCCCTCTTAGCATCATTCTCCCCTTTTCCTGATAACGGTCCCTGATTTGGGGGCTCCTCCCAGAGCCAATGCTGCTTTGTAGGGCACCTTTGTCCAAACTGAAAAACGACAAAATCCCTTTCAGGAGGATGTCAGCTCATAGATTTCAGCCTCTGCATGTCGCCTTGGCTAAGTAAGTGGCATCCCCTTCTTTTCCACCCCCAGTCTTCTGTACTCAGAGTGGGGCTCTCCCTGCTCCAGAGAATAAGCACCTGGACAGGCCTGGCCAGTCACTGACTAGCACGATCAGAGCCATGGTCTAAGACAGTCTGTGAGAGTGACACTGAAGTTTTTTTCTTTTTATGCCAGAGCTTTTGAGTCCACTTTTCAACTTGGAAGGACATAAGCCTAGAGTGGCTAGTAGCCACCTTCCCCTACAATGTCCAGAGACAGAGTGAGCCTGGCCCTGGTAATTGCACTGAAGCCTGGATCCACCCATGCCAGCATGAAGCCTGGATCCAGCCATGCCTGCATGAAGCCTGGATCCAGCCATGCCTGCAGCCTACATTAATTCTAAGGGACACGTGCTGATCATCATTTTGTCATTTCAGCCAGTTGCACTGAACTTTTGCTTTTGCCGCCAACAACACTCCCTGGTAGAGATGGGGACCTGCCCGAGGTCATGCACAGCTAGTTAAAAGCACAGACTGGATAAGTATCGAGGCGTCCTGTCCACCAGCTGCCTATCCCCCCAAGACAAGGTCGTGAAGAGGGGTTGGCCAGTATGCCAATGCTGGGGGGTAACGTGGCTGAATGGGGACAGGTAGTAATTTTGCAGATAATTTCACGCCATGATCAGATAAGCCTGTGGAGGAGGAAGGGGCATGGGGGGCAAGAGGCAAATCTCTTGTATCTCTCCCCACCCCCAGATTTTGAACTGAGAGTCTTCACCGTTAGGGGGTCACACTCCTCACAGGGAATCTCATGGAAGCATCACTTCTATGCCCTCAAAAAAACACTAAGACACACAACGTTTTGCAGACGGTATCACAAGTTAGGAGAAATTCCCTCATTCCCTGTCTCTCAGCCCCCATCCTGCTGCTACAATCCAACCTGGGACCACAGATGAAGAACCTTTGATTTCTAGATCAAGAAAGCCAAAAGAACCAGGAAACAGGAGATCTGGGGGTCCAGGCTCAATCCTACTGCTGCTTCGCTGGGGGGCAAAGAGCTTTGGGGAAAGACAAACTTAGGTTCAAGCCTGGGCTATGTGGCCTTGGGCAAGTTGCTCACCCTTTCTGAGCCACTTCTATAAAATGAAGGTATTCTTGTCCATAAGAAGGGGTGGGATGGATTAGATTCAATTATGTATGTCATGAGCATGGTACTCTCTCAGAAAATATCAGCAGCTCCTCATGCCTCAGTTTCCCACCTCTCTAGTGAACCAGGCAGGCTTGCTTCTCACCTTTTGGAGTGATGCATCCCAGGAGTCTAGATCACAGGTCCTGACAGCCATCTTTTGCAGCCTAAATCAAGGTGTTCATGGACACTGAAACCCATCCAGGGTCCCCCAGGTTAAGAATTTCTTACATGGAACTGTTATATATTCAAGGAACATGATGTATACAATCTACTCTCAAGCGTTTAGAAAATTGATGGATATGTAGATACAGAGACACAGAGAGATAAATAAATGGATGGATGGATGGATGGATAAGTAGGTAGATAGACAGATTTGTAGAAAGAAGGAATAATACAAAAATGTAGCAAAATGTTAATATCGTTGAATCTGAATATCGTGGGGGTTGCATACTGAAGTTCTCTGTATGAATTTGCATTATTTGTGCAATTTGAACAATCCTATATGTTCAAAGTTATTTCTAAATAAGAAGTTTAAGAAAAAAAAGTATATATATATATAACTCTCAAACACCCTAAATAACAGAATGACAATAAAAGATAGTGAATGTCAAAAAAAAAACAACCTCATTTGCTACATTACAACAATGGCTTTATTTCGGTTACTCCAACTTGCAAGCTTGTTTCTACCCTTGAGATCTCACACCTGCCATTACCTCTGCTCTCTCTTGTCAGTGAGGGGTCACCTGGAAAGCCCACTGCGCATTGACTACCCATTTGAGCAGGCCACTGCCCTGCACCATCATTTTCTAGAACATCACCCTGCTTTATCTTTTCCGTAGCCCACTCATCACTGCCTAGAAATACCTTGTTCATATGTCTTTTTGTTTTATCAACATGTGTCTCCTTCCTTAAGACAGGGACTTTGAATTTCTTTGTTGTCCTTGTGTGTCCCTGGAGCTAGTGTTTGATGTATAGTTGGAACTCAATACTACATTTGTTAAAAAGATGAATGAATAGAATGAATAAACAGGTGGAAAATAAATGAATGGAAGGATATTTGAGTGAGTTGGATGGACAAGGAGTACATAAATGGAAAGCTAAATACAGATGGATGGATGGATGGGTGGATGGATGGATGGATGGATGGATAGATGGATGATTAAATGGATGGTTCAATGGACAGATGGATATAGTAATGAATGACTGGCTGAATGAGAAGATAAATAATAGATGAAAGAATGGATGATAGATTGATGAATAAATTAATAGATGGGTAAATTAATGGATGGTTCAATGGAGAGTTCAACAGGTGGATGGGCAGATAAATCAATGGATGGATGGGCAGATGGATGGATGTTTGCCATTCTCTATGAGAAGCACTTTACATACTTTACATTCATACATACCAACATACACACATGTATACTTATTTCATCCACACAAAAGTCCCATGAGAGAAGGATTATTTCCATTATATAGACAAACACGCTTGAGCTTCAGTGGTGGTGAAAATCATTTCCCCAAGATTATCCGATTAAGACTTGGTGGATCAGGGATTCACACTTAGGTCTGCCCAGCTCTAAGCCCTATGCTCTTAACCATCACCAAAACCATCCCCTTATTTGAGAACCTATAAGGGCCCCTCCAGCTCCTCTCTGGGTTCCCTGTGCACCAACATCACCTAGATTGCCCAATCTGGGCCTCGGTTTCCCTCAGCCGTTAACCAGTTTTGATGACCCCACAAATTGGTGCGTGTGTGCGTGTGTGTGTGTGTGTGTGTGTCTGTGAGTACATGGGAGGTCTGCAGGGTCTTTGTGTGCAAGCTTGGGGACAGACTGAGGTAACTTGAGGACCCTCCGAGATGCCCTTTGAGTAGCAAAGACATTGCTGTGGCCAAAGACAGGACTGAGGAGTCTGGTAGTGGCCAATTTTATTTATAAGGTGCTGAGGGACCAAACCCCAGCAGATTCTGGATCAGCACAGCATCTTTGATCCAGTCCCGTCCACTCATGTGACAAAGGCCATTGGCAAGGAATGGACACAAAGGAAGAACTTGGAAGAGAACAGGGATAGGTCATGGAGAGGAGATACGAAAGCCCAGCCTCCAAGGTCATCAGGACTGCATCTCCAGAAGGGTCATCAAGTCCCATCCCCTGCAGGGAAAGACAGGGAGGGTGGAGAGAGGGGGCACTGGAGGAAGGAAACATGAGTGCCTCTTAGCTGAAGTCCTGACCCAGGCTTGTGTCTTCAAGACACACATGTGTTGGCAGGTGGTTGGGTAAGCAAGAGGCTGGGAAGCCTCAACAGTTCTTGTTGCCACCTTGGATTTTTATGTAGGGCAGCCCCACTAGCCAAGTGTCCCGAGGCCAGTAGCGGACTTTGAGAATTTGGTCTGGCATCTCGTAGCTGGCATCCACCAAGGCCATAATGGTCACACCATAAGGGAAGGTGATGCTGATGAACACATGCCTGTGGAAGACAAGAAGAGGCTAGTGAGAGCACAAGATGCTCCTGCAGCCAGACTGATGCCCCAGCCCCACACCCTTACTTCCTAGGAATCCTGACTCTCCAAGGGAGTCTTCAGGACCAGCCCCCATGGACAGGTGCTTACCAGATGCTGTGCAGGTAGAAGAAATGAATCCTCTGCCAGAAACTGCACATGAAGCGGTCGCTGAGCCAGCTGGCCAGGGCAACAGCCCACAGTCCCACGGAGACCTTAATCAGATGCTGGAGTTCCTTGTTGCTGGTCCTAGCAAGGGAGGAGAGAGCCTGAGGGGCTGATGGGAAACTCCTCCAGCCAAGGAGATGAGGTCCCAAGGCTGGAAGGAGGGAAGAAGCAAGGATTGAGGCTACGGGCCGATGGTACCCAATCTGCTTAAAGCTGACACTTGCTGAGCACTTACAGGGAGCCAGCCACAGTTCTAAAAGTTCTTCAGATCTTAATTCAGCCCTCCCAATCAAGCTATTATTTCCATTTTTTAGATGAGGAAACTGAGGCACACAAGATTAAATTATGACACCTCCCCACCCCCGACCCCTACATTAAAACACAACTAGTAAGAGAGATGGGATCTGGATGAGGTTTCTCAGATTGCAGAATCTGAATTCTCAACCAAGGAGCCGTTCTGTGTTTGAGGATTCGGGGGTTCTAAGTGTGTTTGCCCACGTGGGTATGTACCTTGGAACTTATGCGTGAAACTCATGTTTGTGTAACCATGAGAGTATGAGTCTGTGTGGTGAGTTTGTGTCCTTGGGCCATCTCTTGGGACAATTCAAGACCAGAATCTGTGTTTCCCTGACAGCAGAGCTAACCCAAATTCCCTTGGAAATGAGCATCCAAAGGATTAAAGAGGCAGCAACTTCTTTATCGTTAAAAGCACAGGCTCAGCCCTCCAAACTAAAATGGAACAGCAAGAACCTCCAAAAGCATAATGAATAAAACCTAGTGGCTTTTTATTTATCACTAGTTCAATTTCCCAGACCATGCACCCCCCAAAAACAAAACAAAACAATGAGTGGAATCTGAATAAGGTCTGTACACTTGTTAACAGTATTGTACCAAAGTCAGTTTCCTCCTTATATGAGTTGTTATCACTGGGG
Source organism: Myrmecophaga tridactyla (assembly GCA_004026745.1). NCBI lineage: Eukaryota > Metazoa > Chordata > Mammalia > Pilosa > Myrmecophagidae > Myrmecophaga > Myrmecophaga tridactyla. Next base: position 4,271 of record PVIY010063381.1, on the reverse strand, counting down.
GAAAGCTAAGTGAAGGGCTCAAGGGACTGTCTGTAATATTTCTGCATTTTGCAAAAAAAAAAAAAGTTTTTTTAAGGTATAATGATTGTAGTTGATTGTAAGATGTCAGAGATACAAAAACCCATGAGTTCAAATTGATGCTTATAAAATCATTTTACTTGGTGCCTACCAGAGATGGCTAAGGCATCAACCCGTTCCCCTGGAAACAGATAAATAAAGGGAAAGAATCAATCACCTGTCCTGCCTTTCCTGTTGAAACTGTATTGCAAGGTTGATGAGTGAAAGTCCTTTAAAGAACACCAGATCATGAATGCAGAAGGAATTGTGGATTCTGCAAATCACCCTTTTTTAAAAAAAAACACATTTTCTAACATTTATTCCAGGTTTTGGAAATATTTTTCATATGACTTTTGTAATGAAGTTACAAAGTTGGGTGCAAGTTTCCTACTCTCTGATAACTAACATCAATTTATCTGTGTAGTTATTAGTACCTTTTATCTACTTATTAGATTTATATTAACCTTAAGAGAATACACTTTGGATAATATTTAATTGACATATAAATTATTAATGCCCTGTTACCCTCTCATTCATGGCTTAAGACCTTCACTTGTTTTTATTTTATACTCATTTCCTTATTTAGTAATTACTCATAAATACTAATGCATTACCATATTCTATGCATGATAAACCATTCATGAAAGATCTATTTAAAAAGAATACCTGAATCAAATCACTCTTTTGCAGGAGATAATGGGTGAAGACATGGTGGATTGATGGCTGCTTAGAGCATCAGGGGGAGGAGGGAAGAAAATTTCCTGGTGAAGGAACCAGATGATACCACCAAAATCCACTCATGAACCTAGGCAACACTTGCTCTTTTCCAGGAGCAAGAAGTACCCGGTATCACATATGAAATATTTGAGCCTAGAAAACTAAACTTATGCTAGGTGATATAGAGGGTTTATAATCAATCAATCAATGAACATAAGCGAATCAACTTAAACCTAAATCTAGATCTATCAATTTGCAGGAAATACAAAAGTAAGGGAACACGCTAAAAAAAAAAGACCCCACAGGAAGCAATTGGTTGAATCTAGAATGCATTTCATTCTACAGGACATGTCTAAGCTTTTCCTACAGAGCCACAGCATGAGAAAAGGAGAGAGGAGAGAGGGACTGTTCTGGAATAAGGAGACGTAAGAGACCATGTTTGGATTCTGATTTAAACAAAGCTAGTTGCAAGAAGGTATCTTTGGGAAACTGTGGGAACAGCAATATGAACTGGGTTTAAGATATTATTTATAGAAGGAGCATGAACTTTGTTAGAGGTGTGTGGAGCATATCTTCCATTTGTGCCTCCAGACCAATCCTTACCCTTCTAAGCCCTTCGCTTATGCCCCTAGAGGCTGGCATATGTGGGTGAACCCATAGACTCCCTTGTCTTCTGGCTTCCACTTGGGTTGAACAATGTGAACCCCCGGTAGGAAACCAAAGGGTGGAGAGGAATACTGCCAGGATACTTATTTCTATAGCTCCCTCCCTGCGGGGTTACTTCAGGTTGGCTGCAACCAGCAATGAAGGTCACAGCTCTGCTAAGAAGGCCCTCTTCATGGGCTCTCTCTTTCCAGATTCTCATAATCACTCCCACCTACCAAACCTTCTCAATTCCCCTGTAGGTCACCAGATGGTCATGGAATCCTATTTGTTGTGGGTTGAATTGTGTCCTCCCAAAAGATATATACCTTGGAAGGATTAAGTGTTCAAGGAGCATGATATATACAACCTACTCTCAAATGTTTGGAAGATAGATTAGATAAATAGACAGACAGATAGATAGATGGATAGATAGACAAATACATATATAGACACAGAGATAGTATGGATGATGAGGATAGATCAAAGATAGATATAGTTACATAGATATATAGGATGAGTGGATGGATAAATTAGATAAATAGATACATACATACATACACATATATATAGATACTTGTCACATACATAGGAAAGATGGATGGATGGATGGATGGATGGTTGAGTGGATGGGTGGATGGATGGATGGTTGGATGGATGGGTGGATGGATGGGTGGATGGTTGGGTGGATGGATGGATGGATGGGTGAATGGTTGGGTGGATGGATGGATGAGTGGGTGGATGGATAGATTAGATACATAGATACATACATACACACATATATAGATACATAATTAGATACATAGGATGGATGGATAGATAGATAGATAGATAGATAGATAGATAGATAGATAGATAGATAGATAGATAGATAGAGCTACATAGATAGATAATAGATAAAGAGCCAGATGATGGGTGGATAGATAAAATGATATGGTAATTTGAACAAAACATTAAAAATTGATGGATCTGGGTATCTGGGTGGGGATGGCGTTGGAGTTCTCTGTATGGGTTTTGTATTATTTTTGCAACTGTCAGCTTGGAAGTATTTCCAAATAAGAAGCCAAAAAGGTTTTGCAATAAAAAATAAAAAGACAGTCCCTGTGTCTATGACCTTATTTGGAAATCGGGTCTTTGAGGATGTAATCAAGTGAAGATGGTTCCCTATGGATTAAGGTAGGGCTTAAACCCGATGTTCTAGTTTGCTAGCTGCCAGAATGCAACACACCAGAGATGGATAGCTCTTATTTATTTCTTTTGGTTCTTCAGAGGAAAGGCAACTAACTTTCAACTGAGGTTTTTTCTTACGTGGGAAGGCACAGGGTGATCTCTGCTGGCCTTCTCTCCAGGCCTCTGTGTTCCAACAACTTTCCCGGGGGTGATTTCTTTCTGCATCTCCAAAGGCCTGGGCTGAGCTGCGAGTGCTGGGATGAGGTATGCTTAGCTGCTTGGGCTGTGCTACGTTGCGCTCTCTCATTTAAGCACCAGCCAATTAAATCAAACATCATTCATTGCAGCAGGCACGCTTCTTAGCTGACTGCAGATGTAATGAGCAACAGATGAGGTTCATGTACCATTGGCTCATGTCCACAGCAACAGAACTAGGTGCCTTCACCTGGCCAAGTTGACACCTGAATCTAACTACCACACCCAATGTGACTGGTGTCTTTAGAAGAAGAGAATCTGGACACAGAGGCAGAGCTGCACAGGCAGAAGACAGCAAGGTGTAGATGTAGGCAGAGATGCCGTCACAAGTCAAGGAACACTGGGAGCCACCAGAGCCTGGAGGAGGCTTCTCTAGGAGAAGAGCCTTCCTAGAGCCTTTGGAGGGAGCGTGCTGTGCAGACATCTTGATGTCAGGTTCCTGACATCCACCGCTAGGAGACAATGCATTTGTGTTGTTATAAGTCACCCGGTTTGTGGTCATTTATTCTGGCAGCCCCAGAAGCCCAGCCTTACCAGCACAGCGTTCTAAATGATCCTAGAGTTTTTCCTACACCCCATCCTCTCCTTTGTTACCTTCCTCAAAGGACCCCATTTGAAAGTCTCCTTGCTATCCCTAATGCGGGTTTCAGAAAAAAAAAAATCCTTATCATGAGAATTAAATCCTGCAAACTTTACAGGTGAAATTATATGACATCCAGGAGGAAATAGCGCAGGTTGACAAAATGCCACTGGTTCCTGGGGCTGATTAGCAGGCACTGGTGGTTATCGGGCCGTTCTCTATGCTTTTATATATGTTGGGGGGTTTCCATGATAGAACGAACAGCCTCGGTCAGCCAGGCTTGGGTTCAAATCCTGAGCCTATGCTTCATTAGTGGATGAAGGGTCTTCGAGAAGGGGCTTCGTCTTCCCAAGCCTCAGGATTTTCGCCTGTAAAGTGGAGATAATAACAGGACTTCCCCACCCAGGGAGGGAAGCCGGGAGGGGTGAATGAGCTGCCTCCCCGGGCACTGGTAGCACCACTTACTTGCCATACTCCTGGAACACCAGGTAGAGGATGTGCAGTGCCATGCAGTTGAGGGCGTAGGCGTTGACCGTGGGCCTCAGGAATGACAGGAAGGTGCTGACCACGGAGATGATCAAAACTAAGCGGGTGAACTGGGGTCTAGGGGGGAGAGGGGCTCAGTTGTGGGCAGGGCAGGTGGGTTGGTCCTGGGGGCTTTAGGCAGGGCCTGATGGAGATCTTGTGGCAAAAGTGGATGGGGCAGGGGGAAAGGAAAGGGGTTCTAGGGAAGCAAACTGGGCTCAGAAAAGGATCCTGAGGGTCCCAATGGACCCAGAAGAGTCAAACGAAGGGACCCAGGGAGCTCAAGTGGGCCCAGGGTCAAAAGGGAGAATGAAGTGGGATTGGG